>CM061921.1:97523381-97634403 GCA_031002005.1 Vandiemenella viatica | reverse complement strand
AATCCATAAAAGGATTTACATGTTTCAGGTTTGAACTCTTAGTGCCTGAGGGGAAAAACATCGTGTCTAAAACTTTAAACCCTTAAAGCCAAGTGTGAAGTACTATAAAGTTTTAGGTTATATAGTACTCGGAATTCGATTGGTGAGGAATACTCAACCCTTCATTCCCACGGATCTCTCTAGACATTCCCAAATACCCAGCTGGCCTTATGCAGCAAAGAAATACTGTATTAATCCTTATAGAACCAGTCCCATTCACAGGTATCTCGACATGAAATCTTAATCATTGATAGTCACAGGGCTGATACTGTCTTCCTTTAGAATTTTTTCCAGTAGCAACGGAACTATTTCTTGCGTTTTGGGGACAGATGATGAACCACAGAATTAATATATTTTGCCAGAAGCTGTTGCTGTATCTTTTATAAAATTATAGTCTATCAGCCTCTGCAAAGAGAATCCTTACCTTAAATTCTTGTTGATCGGCATTGTTAAATACTGAGCGTGGTGGGTGAACGGTTACGTTCAGGCCTCGCATTCGGGAGGACGCGTGTTCGAATCCCCGTCCGGGCATCCAGATTTGGGTTTTCCATGGCTTGGGCCGTTGTAAAATATACTCTATTTGTTATAATAAAGTTTTGAACAGTACTTTTCCTAACCTTCTTTCTTTGTTTTCTTCTGTTCGCATTTTCTGTCTTTGATGATATTTTCTTCAATGAAACGAAATTGTGAAGATTCATATCTTCATGATTTGTTCGTTGCTTCATTCTTATACTAACAACAACTACAAAACCATTCTGTATTGTTTTCGATAGAGGGCCTATGTAAATGCGGTTACACATTCTGTTCTTCTCCTTTTTTTTTTGCTTATGATTTACGCTTTATCGACATCAGGGTCATTAGAGGCGCCAAAGAAGAAGGAGCAAGCAAGGGAAAGGAATTCGGCATAGCCTTTTGAATCGTTCACTTGCTCAGTAGCTCAGTTTTATTTTTTTTTTTTTTTTTTTTTTTTTTTTTTTTTTTTTTTTTTAGGTCTCACCCCTTACAATCCGACAATCCGGTTATACCCCCACTTTCCGTTGGAAATACCCCCCCTTTTTTTTAGCTTTCCAGTCCACAAAACCCTCGTGAGCTAGCTCTTCATGGTTTTCGAAATCAACTGATTCACCTAGAAGAACTACCGTTCACTTTTAGTGAGCGACTGCTCACTCGCTCTTTTAAATGAATTGCTCTAATAGAACTGATTCACTCGCGAACAACCCATCTCTACTTTTGAAGGAACCATCCCGGCATTCGCCAGGAGTGATTTCGGGAAACGTCGGAAAACCGAAATCTGGGTGGCCGGACTGGGATTCGAACCAGGGTCTTCCACAATGCGAGATCAGTGTGTTACAGCTCCACCATGCCCAGTCGTTCTGCTCTGCCAGGAAAGCCTCGCAACCACTTCCGGAGTTATTATTGTTATTTTCATATTAGGCGTTCATTATTACTAGGCTTAGTGGACAGTAAGTAGTAGGAGTTATACACCATAAAAGGGGAAACGCAAATCTGAATAAATATTTTTGTACAGATACAGTTATTATGGCAGCTTTAATTTACATTCTGCTTGTGTGATTCAAAATTACAATTTTTGAAATGATTAGTTTGTATTTTCCGTTTAGTGCCCAGGGTGCACCCTGTGAAGGAGTGTTTTACATTTGGTTGGAAGGGGCTAATATAGTTTCCTGAAGACCCTTACACATCATGATTTACTTAATACCTGATAATAACCCTTCTTACTAGCAGTAAGCATTCACTAACGTGCTGATCCAAATCACAATTCTGCAAACCCCAAATTAAATTGTTCCAGAAAAGTCTATTAGTCTATTAGTATTGAAAGTTGATCTGACATCAAAATTTTGTGCACGAACATGACCGATTTTCGGTTAGGCGTGCCTACTCGAAATTCGATTATCAGCTCGGGAGTATAGTTTATTTATTAGTATACCCTATTATTGTGTTCTCACTGTCCAGATATTACATGACGTAATAATAAAAAAAAAACTGACACTGATTCAGAGGGCTGATGTATTATATTATATATATAAAACATATGACAGTGCCAAAAAGTGAAAACACATGTCTTTTAAATATTGATTACTTGAGGACCAAAGTGTACAAAGACAGAAAACGACGTAAAACCACACTGAATAAATACGGCATGAAATGATAAATTCGTCAGATATTTTCTTCAATATTGGAGAAAGCTTACATCACCTTTGGGGAGAGAAGAAGAGGCTAAAGAAAATATCAAAGATATTAGAAAAGAACCAAAAGCGGTCAGTCTATTACTGTCCTCGTTTTATTTGCTCTGCCTTTATCCAATCTCATTCACTCAGTATTTACTGAACCGCCCACAAATCTACAGAGATTTATACAGGGCCGGATTAAGACAGCGCGGGGCCCGTAGCAAAGAGGGCCCTTCGTTTTCGCCGTCCGGGGGAATTTTAGAGCTAAAAGGAAAAAAAAAGGTCGCGCATCTAGCCTGACGGGGAGGTTCCAGATACTCCTAGGCGCGGGGCCCCCCTGGGGGGTGCGAGGCCCCCCATAAGGCGTGCGGCGGTAGTATTTGCTATAATTCCTGCTACCTGGCTAATCCGGTACTGGATTTATGGATTTATGAAGGTACAGTATAACGCTTCCCTGCTTGTTTATATATCCCACTAATTCACTAATTTCTTGTTTCTGTTGCTGAGTAGGAGGTATAATGACATGTAATACTTCTTACATTATGAAAATTGTTCACTATTGACGAGGAAATGTAAACGGTTTGAGACAGTGAGAAGTGTTGTGTAGTCAGTAGAACCAAGATGTTTACAGCCACATCTACCCTCATGTAGACTGAGTGCGTCTCCAACTCTTTTGTTTACTGTTATGGTGTGCAAGCCTTTTACGATCCAAAACCGTTAAAATAAACAAACGCGCTGGTAACGTTGAAATTCGTATTTAATTTTTCATTAGGATTAGTTTTTATCAGATTGAAAACTTACAAGATTTACTCCATGTATGTCCTTTCTTACATATGTGGTGTGAAAAGTTGTCATGCTCGAGTATAGATAGCGGCGCCATAGGTGAATAAGAAAACGCAACCTCTGGATATCTACAGGTTAAATACTAGTTTCCTCCTAAGTTTTGTCAATTTATTTACCGTTACACCATAGAATAATAAACATCACTGTTTATGGCTTAGAATTAAGGATCCGTATCGCAAGGGATTGGTTGACACGTTAGAGAAAGTACAGAGGAGAGCCGCTCGATTCGTGACTGCTAGTTACAGTCCTTACGTAAGTGTCAAAGAGCTGATACGTGGGTTGGGCTGGGATTGTTTGGCGACGACGTCGTTTTCGTTCGAATTTGTTGGAGAATATACGAAAATCTTTAATTTACGAGTGCAACGAAATACTTCTTCCACCAACCTATTTAGGTCGCAATGACAGGAGGGATAAGATTCGAGAAATAAAATGCCGTATTGATACATTTATGTATTCTTTCTTTCCTCGTTCTGTTCGGGATTGGAATGCACTGAATTAGGATTGGTGCTTAGCACCCTCTGCCACCCACAGTATTTGTGAATTGCACAGTATAGATGTAGACGTAGATGTAGATGTAGACCTTTTCAGACACTTGTTACATCTTATGCGACGAAGCTAAAGTTAGTTAGCGGGCTGTTCGCTTAACGAGCCTAATAAGGGAGCGTCCATAAACCACGTAGCTCCATTTTGGCCTTCTGTGAAAACCCCTCCCCACTATTACAACCACCACGTAGCTTCTTTCCCTTTTGATTCCCGAAGATATTTTGTACTGCTTTCTCTTACCAGACTATTGTAAATTACATACGGAAATAATTAAATGAAGGAACTAAATATTCACATGCTGTTGTATGTTCTGTTCTATATCTCATTTTACCTGTGACAAATAATATGAATCGAAAGCTACGTGGCCTGGCTCGGAACCCCCCCCCACCCCACGTAGCGCAGCGTAGCCTTCCAGTCATTCCCTTCCTCCCCCTAGACCGAGCCACGTAGTTTATGGATGTTCCCTAAGCTGCGTATCGACTAGGCGCGGCTGCCGCGCGAGCCGTTTCTACGGTGACGAGCGCGACAACGCAACCCAGCCAGGATTGCGCGGCAAACGATCCAGGCACGGTCTTCCCGTGGACGATTCACGTGAACGAGCAGCTGCCACTTTCACTGTGATGCATCACATTGTAAACTAAATGAAAAGTGCATAGTTGGATAAGGAAATTGTATTAATAGAATATAGTATGGTGTGAAACTTATGGAAGTCATGAAATATGATTCCATCGAGGATAAAATTAACAAATTTTACGAGAGTGGCTATGTTTGATGTCTTAAAATCATTAATTGAGCCAAGTGTGAATAAACTGAACACTCAATTTCGGAATGCGATTTTACTTACTGAAAGACGCTGTAACTTCAAGATTTCTAGCAATTGGAGAATCGTACCTTCTTTGAGTGTCAAAACAACCATTTTAGAGAATATTTTCAGATGTTTTTAATGCATTATGCAAACCTCTGAAATAATGGGTAACGATAAGGAAATAATACCAACTTTATATTAAAGTTTTTACTGTCATTCAATTTTCTGTTGCCATTCTTAAACAGAACTTCTTACTCAGGTAAAATTTATTGAGTTAATCATGTAATTTGGCGATTCTATAGGTTCGTTGATTGGAGTTTCAAGTGATGGTTGTGGTGGTAACGGAGGTGATACCATCTGAGTCTCATTAGGCTGCACATTTGCTACTCCACAAAAAAACTTTGGCACCGCACATTTTTTTTTATTGTGGCTTTACGCCTCGTCGACGTCGGTGTCATTAGAGGCGGGGAAAGATGGAGACAAGGAACGGAAAGGAATTTGGCCATGGCCTTCTGTAGGAAGCATCCCGGCATTCACCTGGAGTGATTTTGGTAAACCATGGAAAACCCAAATCTGGATGCAAGGATAGGGATTCGAACCCAAGTCCTCCCGAATGCGAGGCCAGAGCGTTAACCACTCACCCACCACGCTCGGTGCCGCATAATTGTATTAAAAGGCGACACTTTTTGTTGTACTTGGTAGCAAACTGTCGCTGTGCCGCGCGAACCAACTCGAACAAAGACACCCCCGCCTCAACTGCGTGCGAGCTTAGTGGGGGGACTTTGCTGCGGGCCTAATTACCAACTCAGAATGGCTCGCAGTTCGGCATGTTCGCCGGAGCCAATGTTCGAGTCGCTCGCGAGCCAACAGCGTATCCATTATGCGCGGCTGCCGCGCGAGCCAATGTTCGAGGGTTTGCCGCGAGTAGTGGACACGCTGCTTAAAAGACGCCAATCGCACACAGTGCTCGACAGCTCTGCCCTCAGTCTTTTCTCTACGCCAATTTTTGTCCCGTGGCATTTATCCTACAATCAACATCTTAAAACTTAATCATCTGAAAGCTACGTCTTATTTGTCTGAGTCAATGACTTTGGCGTTCCTTCATTTTACTGGAAAGGTTACATGTTCTCAGCTGACTGAAGTGATAGCGACTTTATTAGGGATTTATTCTACAAGGAGGTTTACAAAACATTCTCACTGCCGTTCCTGTTAGCCTTGATAACAATAATTCAGGATAGCAGCGTGTTACACACTAAATAAATCAATCACTGTATAAGTAAACTGGGTAACAAGCAGTGCAGAGCCTCGATTCACGCCATTTATCGGCAGCCCAGTGAATCGCGCTTCACTAATACCTCGGATGACCATCGTCGGTGAGTATGGTGGTGACCTAGGCAAAGGTCCCATTCTTCCAATGTTTCGGAGAGGCGCAGCGGTGTTACTCCTGGCGTCATGGTGTGGGGAGTAATTGGGGGTGACTTCAGGTCACAGCTGAAAGTGATTGATGGAACTCTGAGGCCCTTCTCACACGACGCTACTCAAAGGAAACGAAATTGAACACAGACTGAAATTGCTAACTAGTTACTGACCAATGTTCGCACACGATGCTACTCAAATCTCTGGAATTTCAGTCACTCGTGAGATTTGAGCGAGGCGACGATTTCTTCTGATTTAGATGAGAATGTTATATTATTTAAAGGAGGAATAGAAGATTTTTAAAAAAATATTTTATAAACAAAAGCTTTTGCTTGGAAAGCTACGAAGTGATGAAAATACCAACGATTTCCCGTTCAACTATAGAATGTACATTTGTCATGATGGAAAAATTTCATGTGTTTTACAGTCACATGCGATGTAATAACTAACAAAAAGTGATTAATATACTAAAATCAGCTTGCACAATTGTCAGGAGTGGAAAGGAGTCCTGTACAGTCCGATTAAATTTTGAAATAATGCAACTACACATAATTCCGCTTTCACAACTTAAAATTAGTTTTCGTTCATCGGCATATTACTCCAAAAATTATTTAGCCAATAACTTTATTACTCCACAAAGAGAATTTCCGTGGCAATGGAGTTTTATTATGTAATTTAATTTAAGAAAAATAAATCTGAAATGTTTATATAAAATATTATTCATTACTATTTGTTAAAAACATGTTTACATAGCTAATAAATTAGCTTTCTGTCTGATAACACTCCATGCTTTTTCTGTGTCAACTTTCCGTGAATATTCACTCAACTTGTAGTTGCATAAACACGGATGTTTCTCGATTTCAGCAACAAGGTTTAAATTTATTATCTGATCCGCCATTTTTATTGAGAAACTAGTTGAAAACTAGCAGCGCGGCAACTGGCATGCTGCGTCGCTTCGAACTAATCGTGGACGCGTTGCGGACTGGTTTCCAACCGATCGCCCCGTGTGAGAGCCTCCATACAAATACTAGCGCTGTGACTGGAAACAAACTGACTTGTGATCCTAGTTCGTAACTGGTTTCTTTTCAGTAGCGCCGTGTGAGAAGGGCCTGACGGCACAACGGTACGTCACGGACATCTTGCGTCCTCATGTCACCTTTCATGCTACAGTAAGTAACCATTTCTCAATAGAATACGTAGGCAAAAAAATTAAGTCATGTGCTCATGTGGAAATGAAACAAAAAACATAAAACATAAAAACAACTACACATTCAATCAAGTCCGTAAAAATTAATTCCGACGGTAGCAATCGATAGTAGGACATTAACAAATGATGTCATCTAACTGAAATCCGTGTCTATGTCGTGAATAATTTATCTGAATAGTTACTCTTTAAACATATTTTAATGGTAGCAAGATTTTAACCTAATTCCTTTTTCGTTCTTTGGACTTAATTTATGGCGTATAATGTGAAAGTGAATTTGTCTGATTTCTCTTCCACATTTTCCCAGCAATACGAAGATAATTATGACATCTGCGCTATATTCATGAGATAATCAGTAAATAATGTTCGTTTAATATTTCACGAAAATCCAGTTTCATTCAGTTCGTATTATTTTTTTCATTTCCAGTTTTACAGTTTCTCGACACATTAGTGTCGGGAGAGGATAGGCAGAAAGGAACGGGAAGGAATTGATTGGGTCATCCCGGCATTCACCTGGAGGATTTCGGAAAACTATGGAAAACCGAAATCTGAAAATGATGATGGTAATTTTTTGTAAGAAATTCAGTATTTCGCAATTTACCGGGAATTTCATCCACATGGCAGTGTGTGTGGATAAATGGTTACCTTCGTCAACATAATATATGTAAAACAGAATTAAAACACTAATTCATAAGTAAGTTAATGCCTGTTTCATGTTGTAACGGACATCATGTAATTCAGTTAGTTTACTGCATGACGTATACTAGAATCTGTTAATTTTGAGGGGCAAAAAAATTCCTCTCTGCGTCGAAAAAGATTGATTACACCTTATAATAAATATCCAGTTAATAATGTATAACTGATGCAGGCAATTTCTTCCGTAACTCCTAGTTGTAATAATTACTATCACTTTATGAAGAACGCCAATGTAACTGTGATTGACTTGTTTCTTCTTTTTTTTCCTGAAGTGGTTCTCCTGTCGTCGAGGTATGGACAAGAGATGAAACGTGTTAGAAGTAAACAAAAATTCCAACAACAGTTTCATTGATGTTTTCTTAATTAAATAATAATTTATCGTATAGGTAATATTTTAACACCTATGTTGTACCAATGGGTATTTAAAAAGCATGTAGTAACTTATTATTATTTGGCTACTCGTATTTTGTTTTAATGAATAAAACTGCCAACATCGAAGTTGTTGCCTGCCATTCTTATAGGCATTTAGAAAGAAGAGGGCGAATGAATGGTTTCTGTTCCAGGCTAGGTCAGTTATCTTCTATTACGGTCCGGCATTGCACATCACTGTCTTCTATACCAGATCACGTGTTTTTGTTTTGTTCACTGCGAACTGTTCGCCTGAATAAAACTAAAATTCTGCATCATTATTTTACAAATAAGAGTCATTGTATTATTACCGTTAAATTTTCTTAAAAGTCTCTATGGCTCCATCTCTGATTGTACCACAAGGGAAACGCTGTAGGAATATTAAAAAACTCCCAGGATTTTCATCAAGCAGAGCCGATAAGTACATCCGCATAAACTCATGTAAGTCATATTTGGCTCCGAATGGATTATAGAAGAATGCCGATTTTTTTATTTTCTCGAAATTTTCTGTTTCAGTTAGTAATATTTGAGGATAAATTTTTTATTTCCACTGCCGTAATGCTCATTAGGAAGACAAGTTTTCCAAGCTACTGTTTTTCATTTTGCTGTGACACTTGTCAAATTGTCTCCGGATAGAATCAGTTTAATGGAAGATCATAAAATCTTTGGTTACTTAGAAGCTGTGTGAATGTGATCCTTTTATCAGATCAACGTAGGGTCTTCATTTTAATTCGGAGTAACGCAAATCCCATGACTATAAATAACTGATTCTGGGACAGATTCGACGTTTTCACTGTGCAGTACTGCCAACTCTAAAAAAAAATATTTATGCCAAAAATATGTTAAAGTTTTCGAAAACTTGTCGAAAAAATGGCAACAAAATTAAAGAGCCCTTTAAAATATCTACCAGAAAAATCTCTACCGATAATAAATTCTAACATTAACGGTTCTATCATGAACATCACTATCATTCAAAACTTCTACCACATTGGAATTCTACCAAAAAATAGATATACCAATAAACTATTCCACCAAATGTTGTTTCTACCTACAGCATGAAAACCCTACCATAAACATCTCTACCACGGGAATCTCTCTACCAGACGCAATATCTACTATAAATATGTCAACCACTTTTAGTCTCTACCCATTACAAGCGTACCATTAACATGTCAACCAAATCGTAAACCTACCAAAATAAAACTTTACTAAAATAATTATATACCTCCAAAAACATTATTATTTTTTTTTTTTAAAATCCTACCATAAAGTAACTTTATCATTTTCTAACAATACCGAAACATAGCTTTACTAGAATTTAACCCTACCAGAAAAACCAAAGTTGTCTATGTATCATGCAATGAAGAAAGAAGAACATATTAATTAACTTGTGTCTGTAATATACATATCGTGATATGTAAGTTTTATCTTGAAAATTATCAGAAATAAAACTTTAATATATATTTTAATTAAAATAAGACTTCACGATACATATTTAATGTTTTATAACAACTGAATTATTTACATTTGTTAAAAAGTTTCTTCATTATATCGCTTGATGGAGATGTTTGCTCGTAAAATGTAAAAAACAATCAACTTGAAATTAACAATAATTAATAACAATCGTTGTGGTAGACTATTCTAGTAAATAAATGAACAATGCTAAAATTTTATCAAATCTTTGACTTGTCAGGAAAAAGTGTTAAACTGAATTTTTTTTTATGGCAAATCACTTGAAAATGTTCTAGATTTAGCCATAAAAATGCTAAACTGACAGCACTGTCACTGTGTCATTGTTGCATCAAGATCATGCTGCCTCCCACGCTTCGGCCTATATGATCAATAGGGTTTGGGTATTTAGGGCAAGCATTTATTCTTGAGCTGTAATGCTGAATTAAACGCTGAGTGAACATTTTTGATTGTATTTAAATGTATTTTTTATTGCATATAAATGCATATTTAGGCCATTATCCTAGTTTAGGTCATTTTACGATAATATTTAGGGTCCTATTGTCATATTTTGAGAAAAATCTTGTAAATTTTTAATGGTCCCGGGAATTTACTAGATGTACCGTAGATGAGAAAAAATTAGGATAATTATTCACAGAACTGTACTCCCATTGTATATTGGAGGAAAAACCAAACTAATTGTCACTGAATTGGTCAGAATCCACCAGTCAAGATTTAAAGTTATACGTTATTGTCATTTTCTAAACGTTAATGTTTCGCCCGCATATTAATCTCGACATTGCAGCAGCAGCATGCCTGCCTGTGTCGAGCCGCGTCAATCAATGCTTCAATGAAATATTTTTGAAAATAATTCTCAGTCATTGTTAAATCTACAGTGGATGAGTGAGTACTAACATGCCGAAAATTAAATTTTCTGTAAGTGCGAAGTTGCAGAGCTACGTAAGGGAATTTGGAGAGGAGTATGTTAGTGCAGATGAAAGAGTTCTTTTCTATAAATTATATGAAATTAAAGTGACTTCAACAAAATGATTTAAAGTTTAATTTCCCAATGGTGCTGTGAGTAGATGGAAACAAAGTTTGCTGTCCATGTGAAAGCGACACAACTAGATGTGTAATTGAGCATGTTTTGATATAGTAAATTTAAATGTTTGGTCATATTTTGTAATTTTTAGTTCATATTTACCCGTTTATAAGGTCATATTTGCCTGCATATTTCTCTATTTTTTTTTGGTCATCAACATCCGAACCCTAATGATCAAGATATTCGAACGTTTTACGTGATGTTACAATGATTTCCCTTTTTGCATCGAAGATAAATGATTTTTAAAAAAATGGCAGAAGCTGACAACAGACACTTATGAAACTTTACGGTAAAGAAATGCAATTGTGATAGCTGTACGGAGCACTGGTAGTGATATTACATAGAAATGTTGACTTACCAGCGACCACTGCAGGGGGCTAGGAACACCACTGACTTGAGGCGTCGTTCCGGGAAACTGACGGGCGGCAGCCAGGGGGTGGGGAAAAGGGATTTCCAGAAAACCGGACAACTTCCTCGCCAATAGCCACACAGACTACGGCTCCTTTTTTTTGTAACTCTTAGTGTGTTGTATCACAGGGAAGCCAGAGCATAAAACGATTCACCACGTTTGTTCAAGTTTTTGGCAGTAGGATGCAGCTTTAAATATATTGAAAGAATTATGAAACAAAAAATCGGGCGTATTAATTGTTGAATGTTTGACGTAACTACGACTCGTTTGCGAAGGTTGTTTAAGGAAGGTTATGGATAAAGCGACTTAAATATAGTCAATGAATCATTCAGAGAAGGATGGAGAAAATCATTCCTTTTTAGGAGGTTTTCTATGGTCAGCTAAGTGATTGAATGGATGGCCTCAGCTCGCCGCCTAGTGAGACAAGTAATAATAGTTTCACTACCTCACACAGCTCGCGAATAGACGTCCAGTCCTTCCTTAGGTTAAATCGTCGGCGAAGATCGGACAGTTGGTCCACAGGCATAACATTATTATTCATTTGGTCGATAAATATTAAGAGTCTGTTCAGTATATTATTCACTTTTAATAGTTCACTTACAATCACAAGAACTCAAATATGGTTCTAGATTGTTATGTTGTAATAGTGCGATCACATATGTTAGTGATCCGTAGAATTATTTTGACAGTTTACTGGTCATTGGCTAATAAAAAGATTGAGAAACTCTGGACTAGACGTCAACAGCACATATGTCTGTTGCCCTCGCTTAGAGTACTTTCCCCATTTATTTTAATTATATCCCGTATGCATAACATGCTATTTGAAGTTGAAATTCAGCCTTGTCTCCTGTTATGAAATAAAAATAGAGAGCGTCAGAAGCAATTAATTATAAAGTAACATCAGCTATCCAACTAATTCCAGCTTGAATGGTTGAAACAAAACCGAGTTAGCATTGTGTAAAAGCACACAGTCTCATAGTTATGGGGTGCAGACATGAATCCATTTGAATAAGAAATTAACACAAGTCAAACAGACTGAAAATGGGCAAACTAAAAGATATTTATATGAGGCAGAAATCTAAAAATCAGAACAAATAAATAAACATTCACCAATTAAAACTAGCAGGCCAAAAACGTTGACCAACAGAAGAAGCATTTGAATTATCGTATGAGAGAAGAAACCACAAAATTAATCATATTATGTATGAACACATTACAAGTATTTGACAAATGAAATAAATAGGAAATTCAAGAACGCCAAAGAATAATTTTTTGAGAGTAGTTAAGAGAAAGAGAACAAAAGTGGTTGTCGGAAGACTAGATGTGGCATATAGGATGCACACATAAGCATCGGAGAAATTCTGATGGTATGGTAAAATAGGTCGATAATGATATTATGGATCTCTATCTTCGAGCCTGCAGCAAGATCTGCCCTTTTTTTTGCATATACCGATTGCAACATATGTCCGCTAATATATCCTAAAATATGTCAGTATCACTGAAAGCGGGTCATGAAAAACCGTCAGTGGGTCTCAAGTCATCCTTATAAGAATTTCTATAAATATCTAGGTGCCTCATCGAATCGTACACACTTTTAACCTTAGAAATGAGGCAACACATAGCATACACGCTTCTCAACATTCACTTTCGTAACTTAGTCAACACGAAAGATAATTCCACCTCCAAAATTATCTGTTTTTCATGTTGTAATTTTTATCTAGCGCTTTCATTCCTTTCGATATTCTTTCTTTAGCAAATTAACATAACCCTAGGTGTGGCAATGTTAGACCCTATCGGCATTATTTACAAACTCTTTTCTTCTAGAATGTTGTCATTTCGTATAGCAGGTTAGGAATCGTCCATAAACTACGTAGGTCAATTTTGGCATGCTGTGAACCCCCCCTCTCCCGACGTAGTCTGACGTAGCTTTTATCTCTACACCCCCTCCCCCTTTTCCCGCTTCGCACGTAGCTTTTTTTTCTCTATTAATTCCAGAAGACATTGTGTACTGTTTTCTCTTGTTAGACTATCGTAAATTACTTACCGGTACGGATATAGTTAAATGACGGAAATAATTATTCCCATGCTGTTGCGTGTTATTTACCTTATTTTAACTGTGACAAATCATATGAGTGAAAATTTACGTGGCTTAACTCTGAAATTCCCCCCTTCCTCCCCCGTAGCACAGCATAGCTTCCTACTCAACTCCTTCTCCCTAGACAGACCCACGTAGTTTATGGACGCTCCATTAGGTGAGTTATTGGCAGAGTGGGACTTATCTTTCGGTTTTCGATTTTGTACTCAGTTGTTCTACTGAGGAATGTATTTTTGGTGCGGAAATTTCAGGCAATCTAGCATCTTTTAAAATTGAAGAGAAAAAGGAAAATCTAGCAATCATGTTGGCGGTTATTCAGAATGTATAACCTGAAAGGGGACGCAAAAGGGAGAGAGGAAAACATATTCATAAAAGACTGTAGTGTGGGAGAGTGATAACTAAGCATTTCATGAGCCTGTAGCTTCTTGGAAGCCTTAGCAGGACGCTAGACGAGCCGCTAGCTTGCGTTACAACCTCCGCCGCGTACAACTCCTCACCCAGAGCATTTAGTACTCCTTCAGTTTGTATTTAAAACTTCGAGGAAGCCTATACCTGAGCATTGTTCCTGTTTCAGATAACATTGTAATTAGTACAACTGGTACATGGCCAGGACGAAATTTATGAATGGTGGGTTATTCTTTGTTCACTTACCAAAACTAGTTGTTTTGAATCCGCTGTTACAGCGTTACATTCAAGGGGACGAGGATTCGATGCCCGGACAGGCCGTCCAGATTTCGTTTTTCCATGGATGGTTCCTTGATGAAGGCTATGACCGATTTACTTCCCGTTCCTTGCTCACAATCCTTTCCAGTCCATAATAACCTCATCGCTTATGAGATGTGAAGTCCTAATTTAAATTCGTTTCCACTGTTATTCTCTCTGACAAACTCCTTCATATTATATAATTTGAGAATGAAAAGCACTAGAATTTCGTTCTAAGCTAACCGATGTAAATAAAACATTTTTTTTTTTTTTTAGATGTGGGAAGGACTGGGGACAAGGAATGGGAAAGAATTCGGCCATGGCCTTTTGAAGGAAGCATTCCGGCATTCGCCTGATTTGAGGAAATCATGGAAAATCCAAATCTAGAAGTCCGGATGGGGATTCGAACCGTCGTCCTCCCGAAAGCGAGGCCAGAGCGTCAACGCTCACCCATTTCGCTCAGTCTCTTATTTTCCAACATAGCTGCATGTGACCCATTTGAAATGCAAATACGGTAGTGCGTTTAGAAGCAGGTTTTTTGTTTAACATCGTCAATAATCTCGACTTTTTTAACTTGTTTTCTGTGAACAGAAATAAAAGAGTTGTGCTGCAGCATGTCAACATTTTAAGCCCATCAACTTATCTTTTCATACGTAATAAAATTAAACTAAAATACCCATGCGTAGATTACAACCAAACACTTCCGGAGCTACAGGTAATGAAGGATATAGCATCTGGTTGAACGCATCGGCATACAGACTAGAAAGGGAAGAACTATCAATGTTTTGTACAGCAAACATCCGCAATAATTAATCAGGTAATAATCAAGAAAACAGAAACAAAAATGAGATGTTCATTGTAACCACTCATATTAATTAAGCATTATTTGTAGGAGGTATAAAATACCTGAATATTAACATTAGGAACCGTAGAAAGATTTAAAAAGTTCTATTCAGTAAATTAAAAAGACAATTTACGTAAGAAACTTTCTCAACGGCAAAAATGCCTCAAATTCTTACACGCTATCTTGGTTAGAATCATCCACAGGAATAAAATACAAGGTGTGAGTGTGAGCAAGATGTAAAATGCTTCTGAGTGTGACGGCATTCCACAGATATTAGTGAATGCTACTGCCTGTGGTCAAAGGTTTGACGGTTTCTTCCGTTTTTTCCCCGGCAATCTTAAACTGGATTCCTGCAAGCACTCAATATTTAGAATAGGCAGTCGTCCTTGAGATATAAATACCATCAAAAAACTGATATTTGAAACCACACGCAATCAAATCAGAAAGAAAAAAAAAACACACACCCAATAAGAACAAAGAAAAGAATTAAAACAAAGGTATCCTTAAAAATGTTCTCCTAATCGCAGTTGCACAGGGTGTATGATACCGCTGGAATATATGTTTTCAAGCTACATTTGATAAAATATTATAAAGGTAAATGAAACGTTCATGGCAGAGACAGCTATTAATGTAATCGTGTTTTTCGGAAGTAATGAGATCACTTTAAATCATATTAGGGACTTATTTTGTATTCTGTTTACCGGTGGAGGTAGCGTGGTTTTTAATTAATCACATGAGCTCAATTTGGGCTCGTTAATCACTATTACTGTTATGACTTACACTACCAGTATTGCGTTTTTGAATTTGCTGCATGAATTAATTTGTTGTCGATGTGGTTTTTTCGTGGCCAAAGATGCTTTATTTTGAATTTAAATTTATAGAGTATCGTTTGGTGGGATTGATTGGATTGGCTGATTTTCATTTTAATTTTTGCATCATTTGGATGCCATTATTTTTATTTATCTTTATGAATAACTGTCTCGTGTAGTTTGTTGGAAGGCTCCAGAGGAAAGCTCTCGTTTCCGTTCCTGTGTCGCTACTTACTATCCTTACCTTTTTAAAACGTAATTTTTTGTAATTGCAAGACCTTCCATAGTTTTGGATTTTTAATAACTCCGGTATAGTGTTTTCGAATTAATGGGGGCTTAATTTGACCCCTTGTTTCCGAGCGATACCCACTAATTATATTTGTAACTGCGCTTTCAAGGACGTTAGAATTCAGGTTGAACGTTACGATGATATTTTCTGTGCGTAATTCCCGCGATATCGTACATCCATATTTAACATCTTATGCTTTTTCAGAATTAGTTTTCATCAAGTAAAACTCGATTTTCCATGCTGTACGTTTAGATTATTCCTTTCATTAACTGCATTTCTACAGAATATATGACAATCGCGCACAGCGACAATCGCGCACAGTGACAATCGCGCACAACCGGATCGTCTCTTGCTACCTGCTTTTAGCTACCAATTAGTCACCGCTACAACAGCATGCTGGATTCTGCCTATCCCCTCCTAACCTGACCGCACACCACTGTTCTCATTCACTGCTGCCTTGAGTATCACAGTTTTAATCATGGAAGTTACTTCAACTACACATGGAGAGCCGTGTGCGAATTATGACGGGTACAGCTATCGAGAGTTTAGAAAGAAAGAAGATGGAACGATCACCTGGTGCTGTCTCAAAGAAAGATCAAAACAATGTCGTGGAATTTTGAAGAGTAAGGATGCTGCCATACTGAATGTTACAGAGCATATATGTGAACCCCCTGACGACGCATGCGTTGAATTACATCAGAAACTTCATGCGGCAAAGAAGAGAGCTCGAGTGGAAGATAGTTCAATTCCAAAAATTTACTCTGAGGAACTAGGAGATTTTCATAATAAAGGCTATGAATTTGTAGCAGAAATGCCAGCCCAGTCAGCTGTCAAGAGAAACTTGTACCGTCAGAGGAGTATATCACAAGGAAACCAAGAGGAGCCAAATAATCCTGACGAAGTGATCTTGGATGATGAATTGTTTAAGATGGGAGATGTAGGCAGTTTCCTTCTTACGGATGATATGGAAGGTGAAATAATAATTGTTCTGAGCGGTGAAAGAGGCAAACAAAGTTTAAAATTACATTAACAATTCTTTGTGGATGGTACTTTTAAAAATGCCAGTAAACAGTTCTCCCAAATCTACACGATACATGCGGATTACGGCAGCACTGACGAAGAAACAAACATACATCCTGTGGTGTTTACACTCTTACCTGACAAAAAGAAGATTACTTATGTACGTATGTTTCGTGAAATTATCAGGGCTGTACCAGAATGGGCCCCTGAATAGATTCTTCAAGGAAAGAGAAGAAAAACAACATACCAGAAGTTGGACGAAACAATTGTAAAAACTGTTGACAGATATGAAAAGAGCGGCGACATCAGATCATGTCTAAAGGCGTTGTCCTACATGCACGAGCTTGAATAAATGTAGGTCTTCTGTAAATAATAATCAATTATGACGAGTCTCTCTGGCTAATTTGGATAATTTCATTATTTTAAATAAATGTAAATTAGTTGTAAATATTTATTATGATGAAGCTTCTTGGCTGATTTTAAATACTTTACTTACTTTTACTTTTTGGCAGTGCGAGCCGGTGTCGGGCTGATGAAAATGGAGAATCGGTAGGTAGATTACGGAAATTTCTTGTCTTTTACGACCAAATTTTATTTTGATGTTAGTGATTGACTTACAAAAATGTCTTTCTTCTCTCTGGCATAGCTTTAGTGTGATGATGATTTGTCAATAATGCGATCCGTAAATTATAAAGTACACGGGAGAGAGGAGAGTGTGGCCCGACCTTTAAACTGTGCGCGATTGTCGCTGTGCGCGATTGTCACTGTGCGCGATTGTCACGACACCTTACAGGGTCTGATTTTTTCCCCATCTTAGATCCTGGAAGTAACTGCTGCTGCAAGAATACCTGATCGAGAGAATTTCGAGGTCGATTTAGTGAGGACACTGTGGTGTCGTGTGGCAATGAAGGAATTCAGCCATCGCCTATTTCTACGAAGCGAAAATAAGTCGTCCGGGGGTAGTTTCGAGAATCGCAGAGAATTAAACTATGATAGGTGGAGTTGGAGTAAAAAATTGGTCCCCTAGAAAGCCAGACATGATCATTACAGCTTACCCGCTAGTTTAAGAGTTATCGCTCCGACACAGAACGACATATATGCCTCATTTCATTACACAGTAGAATGCAAAGATGTCAGTGCACAGTACTATTCAGATATGTTCAAGTTAATTAAAGGTTTAAATAGATGGTTTTTGTTTTGGGTTTTACCCCTCGCAGACTTCGAGGACATGGAAATGACTGGGTGCTAGGAACGGGAAGGAATTCTGCCATGGCCTATTGAAGGAATCACCCGGCCATTGGCCTGGAGTGATTTGGGGAAACCATGGAAAACCGAAATCTGAATGGCCGGACTGGGATTCGAAGCCACGTCCTCCGGGATGTGAGAGCAGAGCTTTACCGCTCGTTGCTGAAATACACTCATTCCGATCTGTGTCACGGTAATGAAGGGTTAGTTGTTTCCTCCTACCTGGATACTCCCAGAGTAATAGATACACCATGAAAGAAATCTTTTTCTCTGGTCTTTGTGGCTCTTTAATTTTAAACATGACGTGTAATAGAAGAGGGTGACGTTAGCTGCTGCCGTTAGACCTAATATAGAGTCTGTTCGCTGGTCTAAAAATATCAGCACATTGGCTGACTCACAATAGCTGACACCCAACCAGCTTCAACATTCATGCGGTCTGCAAGCGTTCTATTCCTATTTTAGTTATGTATCAGTATAAGAATAACACAGGACTCATAATTCTGACTCTCAACGGGGCCTGTGGCTTGCCATCACTGGATGGCATTTACTTATTTTTTACTTTTTTTCATTCCGGCTTAACGCCTCGTCGATGTCGAGGTCAATAGAGACTGGAAAGGACTAGGGGCAAGGAATGGGAAGGAAATCGGCCATGGCTTTTTTGAAGGAACCATCCCGGCATTCGCTTGGCATGATTTGGGGAAACCATGGAAAACCCAAATCTGGTTGGTTGGACTAGATTCGAACCCGCGTCCTCCCGAGTGCGAGGCCACAACATTACCGCGTACCCTCTACTCTCCGTGTGCATTTATTACTTTAATCGTTCGGAACGTCCTAGAACAAGTCCACCTTGAGAAATAAAACCTTCCCTGTGTACTTTATGTGCAAAATTATCTGTTGTAGGCAGGGCCGGCGCTAGGATTTTGGGGCCCGGGGTAACCAGTTTGGGGCCCTTGGCGAATACAATCAGTTAGGGCCCTCCGTCAGACAAAAATGGGCGATTTTTTTTTCTAGCTCTACAGCTTGTCGAGTGGGGGGGCCCTATAGCCGGTGATCGGGCCCCCCATCAGCAGGGCGGGCCTGGGTACATTTGACCCGCTTACCACTCCCTAACGCCGGCCCTGGTTGTCGGTGGTTAGTGCGGGGAGATGTAACTGAGATGGTTTTTGCCTTCCCCAGTGTGAAAGAGTTTGTAAGTGTAATAGTAATTTTGGATGTTTGTAATTGTGTGGATGTTCAGTATAGCTTGTCGTTGTGTTATGAATGAGAGCCGAAAGAAAGGAGAGGGTTAAACCGGTGCAGGCCCACTCTTCCGAAAGACACCAGGGGTGGGGGAGGGCCCTATCCATCGGACGAATCACTGTCAACTACGCACTGCGGAAAGGTTTGCGATTTTAACAGGTCTTTGTTACACAATCTGGTGATTAGGAATCTTGCACCACTACTTATCATATCCAACCTGTAAATTAACTGTGATGAAAATTTCTTCCACAACAGGGACTCGACCCAGGTAACTCCGTGTCAGTGCCCGACAACACCATGGAACCACAACACCCTGACCCAACTGTGTTACTTGTCGTTTGTTACTCTAATTCCTCCAATCGACTTCAAAGTCTCAACTTTCATTTATGTTTCATCATTGTGGAGAGCCAGAACTACAAGACCATTCGCGTCAAGGGGTTCTTTTTGTCTTTCTGTTTCTTTTTTGCTCTTAGGCCATCCTACCAGCAAAGCGTAATTCACATTGCTACGTTGAAATTCAGAAAATGTGGCTACTAGGTATTTTACACACCAAGCCATTCCACCCTAAACAGACAAGAGGAAAGAAAGAATGCAAATTAATCCCACTTCTCTCAATCTAACTATCCTTGCCTTTAGACACAAATTGCTTGGTAAAAGAGGAAGTCAATCACAATAAATCTAAAGTTATTGGATAAACTAGAGGGGGAAATATGTCACCTGCTTAATTATTCAATCTAGTATTGAAATAGATTGTATTGCTACGCAGATCCTGCAAACAAATACATTTTTTTTTTTTTTTTTTTAGACGGTAGACACGCATAAAACTACCACAATTCTTAGCCGGATCCACTGGTGTACCCACATAATTATATTGAACTACCTTTCCTGCGGTGGAGAAGACTTTTTATTTTATTTTTGCTTTACGTCTCTTCAACGTTGAGGTCATTACTGGCGAAAAAGGGCTTCGAAGGCTGGAGTGATCTGGCGAACCATGGAAAACTCAAATCTGGATAGCCGCACGGGGATTCGAACCTGCGTCCTGCTGAAAGTAAGGTTTAAACTTTACCGTTCACCCACCAAGATCGGTAAGAAGCAGTCTTTTTTTCTATTTTGTTACCGAGTGTGGTGGTGTAACGGTTAGCGTTCTGGCCTCGCATACGGGAGGACGGCGGTTCGAATCCCCGTCCGGGCATCCAGATTTGGGTTTTCCATGGTTTCCCCATATCACTCCAGGTGAATACCGGGATGCTTCCTTCAAAAGGCCATGGCCGGAATGTAGGAGGGGGGGGGAGTGGATCGTTTAAAAGTTAATGCCTTGCCTTCTTTACGGGTGTCAGTTATTGTTATAAGGGACATGAGAACAATGAGTATAGAATTAACAGACGTTATTATACGCAAGTTGAAAGTGCAGTTGAGTACCAAGAATAGTTCCGAATAATGAGGAATACAATTAAAGCAAGAGTAAGAGAACAAACTCCACAGATTTCTGTTATTTATTCGCAAAAGATAAAGGAATCAAGTGAAAACTGATCATGTTGTAATGAAAGATGCAGCATGACAATACATTCAGTGATTTTTTTTTTTTTTAATGTATAACTAAAGATAACCAAAACAGATAATATGTATCCAGTGTTCAGAATTATACTTTGAAACTTGTTCAAAGGGACCTAGAAAACGCCATCACCCGGTGATTTCTGGTTGAGATCATAGTGTTACACACAAGTTGTGATGCAATTGTCGAGTTTGTGACGGTGGCGAACATTATCCTGCTATTTATTCATCGATGATTTTGTCCGTCATAAATTTGATAGGTCCCACGGGTTATAACAGTTTCTTATTAAATTTGAATAATACGAATTCCCTCGTTTTTAGCCATTTTAAGGACGATTTCTCCGACGAGGGCAGTAAATCCTTAAGAATTTCATCATAGCAAATGCCAGCTTCGTATCTTTATGCCATTCTTCCATTACAACTCGAAAGGGAACACAATTAGTTAATATTTTTGGAAATTTTAATTTCTAAGTTGAGCTGTGTAACTTCTTATTTAGTTATCACCCTCCTATCTCGGCAAAATTTTAATACAAAGACATAAAAGTGACAAGTAAAAAAACGAGTAAGGTACGAAAAGACTTTTCTTATTATACATTTTGTATTTTATTTAAACTAACGTTTATCTTGGTCACTGTTTCACTAGTGCTTCAATAGTTACTTGATTTTATTACACGACTCTTCCCCATGTTTCTTATAAACTGTTGTTCAATATAATTCAGCTACTTCCAGTGCCTTGGAATGAAATGCTGTGTTTTCGTATGATAGCTTCACCAAGACATTAATTTAGTCGTAATATGAGAGATACGAAACTGAATGGTATGTGAGCCCAACACTCTCAAAGCCACTTTTATAAAAAGTTTTTAATGTAGAGAACTCAGATTCTCTGAAATGCCTCTTCTAAATTCGGTACGAAAGCAGAAATATTAACCTTGAATAGCACGCTGGAAGGCTCGAAAGGGGACATCCATAAATTACGTGAAGTGTTTTTCCGGATTTTCGGACCCCTCCCCCCCTCTGGTGAGATTTTGGTGAGATCTAGCCGGAGCCCCCCCCCCTTCTGGTGAGATCTGGTCCTGTCATACCCCCCCCCCCTTACACGTCATCTTCGTGACATTTTGAGACCTTTTTTTAGGTCTCACGCTCACTTTTCGGCGAAATAGCTCTACAGACCGGCCCAATTTTAAAAAATCTCACGTGAGATTTCCGTTGACCCCCCCCCCTCCCCCTTGGTGAGATTTCGCTCGACCCCCCTATTTCACCTCACGTAATTTATGGATGCCCCCAAAGTACACTGAAAAACTACCATTTATACCAGAGCACAGTTTTCATAACCCAGGCCAATTCTTATGTAATGTAGGCCATAAACGCCACTGTATAAAAAATTAAGCAGAGAACCCTTTTCTGCAATGGTTTTTCGTAGTAATACCTTTCGTAATTATTGCGGATTGTCGCTTTTAATCTCATTCAATCACGCATTCACTCGTTTGCGGGTATGAATAAGTCTTTCGGTTTATCGTTTACTGTGGCTGAAGGTGAATTTAAGCATTTATTTACTAATATTTCGCTTTGAAAATCACTGATGAGCGGACTGCAGCTGGAGAGATTAAGCGCAGAGGAATTTCACCACCCACCTAGCGACCAAATGCAAATGTGGGGAATTCGAGGAGGTCGTTGGCAGCGTGGGACCCTTGGCATACCTGTCCGGCCCACCGGAAGTCGTTTGTAAACATCCACCCCTGCCGTGATTGAAAGCTCCCCACGACATCCGGCAAACCAACATTATCGCCAATTCTAACTGTGAGTCAAATATTTCACCTCACACCGTGTATCACCTGTCAAATACAGGAGTTGGAGGGGGTGCAGAGAAGGGCTGCTAGGTTTGTCTTTGGAAATTACCGTAAAACACAATCAGTAGCTAATATGATAAAAGAGCTGGAGTGGGTTCCATTGGAGGATGGAAGGAGGGTGAAGAGAGTCATGGGGGTGAACAAGGCATATACTGGTGATGAAGCATGGAAAGATATCGGCGGAAAAATTAAGAGAGGTGCGTGGAATGTTAAAGATGACCATAACCACAAGCTGGCACTTGATTTCAGGCATAAGGGTTGGGGAAAATTTTCTTTCGTAGGAAAGGGTGTAAGGGATTTTAATAACTTACCAAAAGAAATGATGACTAATTTACCAAAATCATTGAAAGAATTTAGAGTAAATATTAGTAGAGGGAAAAATATGTGGGAAAAGGGAAGGAGAAAGACGGGTGTATAGGGAGATTGCCACCGGAGCGTTTATATATATATATATATACTTTTAACTAGCGTTAATGTGATTCTATACTGGTTAAAGCGTATTGCAGAAAGTTATAATAACTTCCAGATCCTTCACTTCTAGAAGACACGTATTTTAGAAAGCCTGAAATAAAGCAATCTGGTTGGTTTTGTATGTAATAAAACATCAACACCTGAGTTTATAAACGTTTCTCGGGAAACAAACCGAGTAATATTGTTATTAATGCACAATATTTCGGCGACTTTATTCTCCGTCGCCATCTTCAGGTGCAGTTGCAAGTCTTGAAGTCTGCCTTGAAGGCACTGCACCTGAAGATGGCGACGGAGTATAAAGTCGCCGAAATATTGTGCATTAATAACAATATTACTCGGTTTGTTTCCCGAGAAACGTTTATAAATAAACAACGCCGAGAAAAATTAAATTCATTTATAACATCTGAGTTATTATAGCCAAACATTTGAATGCCGTTACCAAAAATCCAGCTGTCTGCCAAAATGAAGTACGTTTAAAAGAATACACTGAAACTGCATTAAATAGCTATGGACGTGTATTTAAACTTGTTTGCCAAGTAATTTAAAGCAAATATAATTAAGTTTATTACGTCAGTATTTGACAATGGCCTCATACGAAGTGATAGAAAATACGGTGGGAAAAATCTGTGTTGCTTAACAATTAGTGCTGGAGGTTGCATGAAGAGGAAAACATAAATATTTTCCATGCATCTATTTTACTCGAAGTGTCAAAAATTAGGATGAATACAATCGTTCTGATTATTTTACGTCGATTTTCAAGTGTTAAATTCTAGATGTCTTAAAAAAGTAAAGATTATTTTAACTGTAGGACAAAATGAAAGAAAAATTTTACAATCTTAGCACTCAATCTGCAAGGTGAAATAAAGAAATGATTCACTGTTATAAACACAAAAAATACTAACACAGTTGGAGGCGAAGGGAGTGAAATGTAAAACACTCGTTGTAGAGTTCAGATTTAAATAATAATAATAATAAAAAATCCATCTAAGTGGCAGCAAATAAGATAAGTAGCCTGCTTCTACTAGAATATAATTTCTTTCCAATAACTTCAACTTCCTTCTTATCGTGTAACATACAGAATAGATTTTTTTTTTTTTACTCAAGGCTATACGCCTCGTCGACGTCGAGGTCATTAAGGCGAGATGAGACTGAGGACAATGAACGGGAAGGAATTTTTCCATGCCCTTTTTGAAGGAAGCATCCCGGCATTCGCCTGGAGTGATTTGGGGAAACCATGGAAAACTCAAATCTGGATGCCCGGACGGGGATTCGAACCGGCGTCCTCCCGAATGCGAGGCCAGAGCGTTAAACGCTCAGCCACCTCGCTCGATTTCAGAACAGAAAAGTAAATTTCGATGCTTAGTTCTCGACTACTGTTATACCTTACGGAGAATCACCCTATCATAATGTTTGTTTGCCGTCATATTATTACAAGTGTCCATAAATAACATCTCTTTGTCATTCAAATATTTAATCACAGAATTTCTTGTCCATTTCAACTTTAATTTATACCAGATACGCTTTCAGAGCATGTAATAAAATAACGGCTCATTACGGGATGTCGTAACTTTGGAAAATATTCTACAAAATATCATAGAACTATATTCAGAGGAAGCAACTCGAGTTAAACTGAAAACATTGCTCACTAACCCGCATAATAAGTAATAAAATTGGCGAAGAATTTGTTATCAATGATATAAATAGCGTGATGTCTGATCACGTAATGGAAACATAATTATCAATTACGCTCCACGGAATGAATCATGCGGCGAAAATACAAAAGATCTAACACGTAAATCTTTCCTGAAACTGATATTGGAGTTAATTACAATATGCTGGAAATATAGGACCAATATAGATAGTAAAGAAATGAATCATACATTTGAGCAGGTATACCAATACCTGTGATGAAACACCAGTTCCGTATTTGTTTCGCACAGGGAATTCTCGCTACATAAGTGAGTGCCGTTACCCAGGACTCAAGTGTTTGTAGTCCCCACCTGACAAAGAAGGGATTACTGTTTGTGTGGCTAAAGGGCCCTGCAGGTGACACCTCCCTGACTTTGTGAACCATCACCTTGCCACGTTCTCAGGGAGAGGCCTCAAATACGTTGCGTAACAAAGATTCACATTGCAAAACAATTCCGGAAATTAAAGCTTCCGTAATTAATAGTTTTTCCTTCCTTGAGGTATTGTCAGAGATTTTGGTTCATAGGTCAATATTCGGAAGGTAAGGGATTCCGAAGGATGACTCACTGAAGGAAGAAAGTCTTATTTCGTCGTCTTGAACTTCTACACGTAGTTACAAGCGCGGAGCTAAAGAGTGGGGGGCGAATATTGGGAAGAATAGATGCAAGGATTGTGTCTTTACTGCCAACAGGCAAAGTTCAATCCACACTGTAGACACACTAAAACGTTATGAGGGAACGTTGACGAAATTTAAACGCACAAATCTATTTTTACAAAGTGCAAAATGAACTTCTCATCCTATGGCGTTGGTGTTTCCTGTTTTTTTTTTTTTTTTTTTTTTTTTTAAATCCCTATCCTGTTGTAGGTGGAACGTAACTGAGAAAGATATTTTGGCGCACTGGAATTTAGTGGCATCACTTCCGTTTAAGCTTCATCTTTATTTACCAAATCAAATTTTAAAGCAGACTTAATCCCTAAAAGTCGTCCAACTTTGAGATTTGAATCACAGTCATCCAAAACAATGGAAAACTGAAGTGTGTATCGCTCCACGGAGATTTGAATTCACGTCACCGAGCGTGGTGGGTGAGCGGTAACGCTCTGGCCTCGCATTCGGGAGGACGCGGGTTCGAATCCCCGTACGGACATCCAGATTTGGATTCCTTCCCGTTCCTTGCTCCCAGTCCTTTGCCTCCTCTATTGGCCTCGACGTCGACGAGGTGTAAAGCCATAAGTTAAAAAAAATATACGTCCTCTGAATACCAGACCCGGCTGGCTCAATTGAAATGTGAAATTGGCTGCTAATAAAATTATGAGGCCAAAGCGAAATTAAATGGTCAGACGAGGAATATCTGATTAGCTCATTTATACATGACTGCTGTGGTGCGCATTCCATATTAAATTAATGCCAATGTATCTGCCTAACGTTTTTTTCGTTGTTAACTTACTGTGATGTTATTATGCACGTTCACAACTTTCCAAATGTCGCAGAACTTTAACCATAATGTGCATCCACATGATTTATCTTAATACGTAACTCAGCTTAAATATTTAAATTACTATCCGATTTTTTTTTTTGCTTGTGGCTTTACGCCTCGTCGAGGTCGAGGTCCTTAGAGGCGGGATGGGACTGGGGACAAGGAACGGGAAGGAATTCGGCCATGGCCTTTTGATGGATGTATCCCTGCATTCGCCTGGAGTGATTTGGGGAAACCATGGAAACCCCAAATCTAGATGCGCAACCGACAAAAATCAACTTAATGTCAACTTGCAAATGTTCTAATCTAATCCAATAAAAATACCAGTTGAAAATAGTGAATACGAAATTTCATTACAATCCGAAAATTAATAATCAGAGTAACATATAAGAAGTTATGTTTACATTTCTTCAAAATTTATGAAAAATGGATGGGCAAGAAGAAAGAAACAAAAGGTTTTAACACTGAAGTTGTAAATATCTAATCATATCTAGAATGCGTAGAATTTTTGTTAAATGTCACACATGTTAGGGAATATCATTCAGGAGGTCCCAGTAGGATCACGATGTATGAAATCACATCAGGAAAAGGCCGAAATGGTTAGTTAATATACGCCACCACGAGAAGGCTGTTGACAAAGTAGGCAGAAAATTACTGTGAGAAATCCTTCATAGGAATGGATACTAAAAATATAGTAAAGAGTTTATGTTTTAATACAAATATACTCTTCGAAAAACAGGAACGAACAGCAAATGTTAATAATTAACCAAGGCGTTAGACAAGGGTGTATATTTCCTCAGCATTTTTTAACATATATCGGAACGATGCCATTAATATGTGTCAGAATAAATATCCAACGAAGTTTGTAGAATTAGGACAAGGCATGTTCCTAAATTTACTTTTACTTACTGGTAACAGAGGATAATGAAAAGGGATTACAAATAGCCCTCCGCAAATAACAAATATGTCCAGAGCACTACAACCTGAAGATATCCACGAAAAAAACAAAAATGCATGGCTTTCTGTGGTCGAGGAAAAATATTAGAGCAAAAATAGTTACAAATGGCTACCTGGTTGAACAAGTTCCGCACCATAATTACCTTGGTTGTTACATTAAATATTGGGTAAGCAAAAATATTGATAATGAAGTGAATAAGTATGTGTGGAGTGATAGCTAAAACCTTAGAAAATAGGAGGCGTAGAGTCACAAAGATGAAATTCTATAAAGTGATGGTAGTTCCTATGCTTCTCTATGGAAGTGAGTCTTGAGGAATGAAGAAAAGAGCCTCATGCAAGCAGCGGAGATGAAGTTCCTAAGATCTGTAAAGGGATGCACAAGGCTAGGCCTAATAAGGAACGAGATTATAAGAGAGGAGTTGAAAATATATAATATGCATGACAAGACAGAGGAACATAGGAATAACTGGAGAGACCATCTGTATAGAATGGATGATGCACGATTACCAAAAATAGTAAATCAATATAGATCTAAAGATAGAAAAAGTATAAGATTGGAATAGTCCCTGAAACCAGAACAGGTCAGAAGCCTTTTTTTTTTTTTTGCTTATGGCTTCAGGCATCGTTGACGTCAAGGACATTAGAGGCGGGAAAGGATTGGGCAAGGAACGGGAAGGAATTCGGCCATGTAATTTTTGAAGGAAGCATCCCGGCATTCGCCTGGAGTGATTTGGGGAAACCTTAGAAAACCTATATCTGGATACCCGAACGGGGGTTCGAACTCGCGTCCTCCCGGTGAGCAGGCTTAATACGTGAAAGGGAAGAAGAAGAAGATATATGCCATGGTGATTTCATTCGCTTTCTTTGCCAGTAATGACGTGAATGCTAGCAACCCGTAATGTATCAGGCCTACGAAAAACGTACTCTATAATATCGAGAAAGAAAGTAGTATTTATAATAAGATATACATTGTGGCAAGTTGTATATAATCTTATGCAACAGCGGACTTAATACTGTTTATCACGTGGTAGATGATCACAGTTTCTTGCTTTATAACTGAAGTCTGGTGAAAAAAATTGTTCAAATTTGAAACAGTGAAAAACTATCCTGAGCGCTTAGTTGGAGCAGAATAAGAAGCTGAGGAGGACGTGTGTTGCGGTAGGTCGGGCACACTGTGTTATCTTCGTGGCGGGCTGGGTTCTCAGTTACACCAGCTGATTCTGGCCATGTAATGCTAGTATCAATACTCATTTAACATTTTTCACCAAGGTCCTGGGTTGGTTGCTGAACAACATATAAAAGCGCGACGGGAATTTAATAGAATTATGGTCCATCGAGGGTCCATGGGGGGGGGGGGGGGGTTATTTCTTCAGAGGGGAAGGAATGTGATATTTTTTAAACTGAAAAGGCTATTTCGTTTATCAAGTGCTTGGACAGATACACCTGTGTTTATTTCCAAAATTATTGACTTCTGTTTAATACATAGTTCATCTGTACAAGGTGTTTCAAGAGGATTTTACAACTTTGAAAATTCATATAAATTTTATGAAACAAGGTACAGAGCTGGTTTTGGTGTTGTTTGAAAGGAAAGCACTTCAAGATTTTTTACCTTAAACTAAAGATGTTCTATGTGGCTTCCGTTGGTTATTCTTCAGACATCCCATCGGTAGTCGATTTCTTCCCAGACTCGCACTAGCATTTCAGGTGTAACTTGCTCAGCAGCAGCATAAATTCTTGCTCTAAGTTCAGGTAGAGTGGCCGGCAAAGGAGGTACGAACACCATATCTTTTATGAAACCCCAGAAGAAAAAATCTAGCGGTGTCAGGTCTGGGGAACGGAGAGGCCATGCAATTGGCGCATCACGGCCAATCCATTGACCTGGAAAGCGGTCATTGAGAAAATCCCGGACGTCAGTCAGATAGTGTGGGGGTGCACCATCTTGCTTAAAGAAAACATTTCGTTCTCGGTCATCCTCATCGATCTGTGGTATCAAAAATTGTTGCAACATATCAAGGTACACTATCCCGTTGATGGTTCTCTCTTGGAATAAAAGGGGCCGTACATTTTCCTCTTGCTCAACGCACAAAAAACGTTCACTTTAGGGCTATCACGAACATGTTGCAATGTTTCATGTGGATTTTCACTGCCCCAAATCCTACAGTTATGAGTGTTAACCTTGCCACTTAAGTGAAAAGTTGACTCGTCAGAAAAGATTATGTTGTCCAAGAAATGTTCATCATCATCCACTCGATTTAACATATCCACAAAGAAGTTACTACGTGCAATCTTATCAGTGTCTTTAATTGCTTGTAAAAGCGAATATCGGTATGGTTTCAAATGCAAACGTTTTCTCAACACACGCCAAACCGTCGTATATGGGACTTGCAGCTCACGAGATGCACGCCGGGTCGATTTCCTAGGGCTGTTGACAAAACTTTTTCTCACTTGCTCAACGACCTCGTCAGATGTGCTTGGACGACCTGAGGATTTTTAATGCTTTACTGAGAACCCTGTTTCTACAAAACATCTATGCCACTCATAAATTGTAGGCTTACTATGAGGATCTTTAGCGTACTTGGTACGAAAATTACGCTGAACTGTTGTCGCAGACTTCGATTCTTCAAACCAAAGCACACAACTAGCACGCTCGGATCCAGTGAAGGCAGCCATCTTTAACGTAACTGCCGCTAGCGCTTGTGCGGCGCGATTAGGCACTAGCGGACTACGCGAGTAAAAACTTGAAGTGTTTTCCTTTAAAACAACACCAAAACCAGCTTTGTACCTTGTTTCATAAAATTTATATGAATTTTCAAAGTTGTAAAGTCCTTTTTGAAACACCCTGTATATCATGTGGTGTTTATTTGTTTTTATCAAATAGAAGCATTGAGATTGCTAATAATGATTTCAGGGATCCAGGAAACTACATCCGAGTTACTGGAATCGTTAATTCATTAATTGGAGCATTTAGAGAATAATAGGGCCTTTGCTGCAAGACTTCAAAGTGTATTTTTCATCATGCAAAAAATCTCGAATTGCTTCCCATTAGCTAGATATTCTGCAGCACAGTATTGGAAAGAAGTGACTAATAATTGTTGTTAATTTTCTTAGAGCCAGACAGGCGTTAGACAAGCATTAAGCTAACTGTCAATAAAGAAACTAGCTTTGTGAAACTAGACATATGTAGATGCGTTTGTCGTGATATTTTGCTTCGAAAAATGTGTTTTTCCACAAATAGTGTAAAAATTTATAACTTTTTTCCCCGAGTTGACGAACTTTCGCCGAAAGGTAAGAACGGGTTTTTACCCAATTTCGAAATTGGTATTCACTTGTTTGTGAATTTCTTCTAGACTCAGCGTATGTAATTAGAAAGACCTGCTAATTATTTCTAAGCATTACATCAGTTTAAATCGAAGTACACTGGTTGGCAAAAAAAGTGAAGCACCCAGAACGGAAGGGGGAAACGAAATGAAACGCCACGGGTTGAGAGGATATGTGACGTTATTACAAAATAGAGTCAAATTTACAAGAACTTGGCAGTATGAGACCACTTATCATTTGACGTTGCACCCCCCTCTAGCCTGGATGCACGCACTGATTCCGTTGGGAAGGGTGTCATAAAGCCGTTATATTCTCTCTTGAGGCAAGCTATTTTAACTGGTCTTCGATATCATAGATACTGGCATTTGTTAGGAGTTTACGTCCATGCTGGTTCCCAAAATTTTATATCGAGGACAGATCTGGGAATCTTGCTGGCTGCGGGAGTACCTCAGCCTCACTCAGACAGTTAATAGAGACACGATCCATGTGTGGACGAGCATTGTCCTGTCGAAAAATGGCACCACCATACTGTCGCATGAGAGGTAACACATGAGGTCGTAGGATGTCCGTGACGTACCGTAGTGCGTCAGAGTTCCCTCAGTCACTACATGAAGTCATACCCCATGGTACATCGCAGCATTACGCCAGAAGTAAGACCTTTATGCTTCTCCAAACATTGGATGGATGGGACATCTCCCCAGGTCACCGCCATACTCGCTGACGAAGATCATCCGAGGTAGTGCAGAACCGTGATTCATCGTTGAGCACAATGCACGCCATTCATTGTCGAAAAAAAATACTAGGTCGGATGACCATCGTCAGCGAGTATGGTGGTGACCTGAGGAGAGGATCCATTCGTCCAATGTTGTGGAGAGGCTAAGAGGTGTCACTCCTCGCCTCATGGCGTGGTGAGTCATCGAGTATGACTTCAACCCACGGTTGGTAGTGACTGAGGACATTTAGTGACACAACAGTACGTCACGGACATCCTGCGTCTTACCAGTCATGCGACAATATAGGATAATACTTATCAACACACGGCTCGTGTCTCTGTGAACTGTCTGCATGATGTTGAGGCACTCCCGTGGCCAGCAAGATCCCCAGATCTTCCCCCACTACCACATGTATGGGACCAGCTCGGACGTCAAATCGTTTTCATTGCTAGTATCCAGGATATCTAGGGCCAGTTACAACAGTTGTGGTCCACCTTTCACCAGGAGAAGATACAACAGCTCTATGGCACCCTTTCGAACCGGATGCGTGTATGAATCCAGACCAAACGGGGTGCAACATCATACTGATAAGTAGGGTTCGGATCTTTATCCCCCAAAAGACAGAGATTTGTGCATGTAAATATGACCATAAAAACGGGTAAATATGATCGAAAAATGACAAAACATGACCAAACATTTAATTTTATTATACATCAAAACACGCTCAGTAATACAACATTTATTTTATGTGGTAGCTTCGCTTTCATGAAGGCAGCATAGATTCCTTCCGTGCTCTAAATGCACTATTGAGAAATTAATCTTTAAATCGTTTGGTTGAAGTCACTTTAATTTCACATAATTTACAGAAAAGAACTCTTTCGTCTATACTAAAATACTCCTCTCCAAATTCCTTTGCGTAATTTCATAAGTTCGCACTTACAGAAAATTTTGTTTTAGGCATGGCAGTACTCGTTGATCAACTGCAGACTTAACACTAGCTATGGATTATTTTCAAAAGTACTGACGACAATGAGACATTGATTAACGCAGATCGACACAAGCGGTATTGTCGAGATTAAACGACGCGCGGAACACTAACGTTTAGAGAGTGACAATAATGTATAACTTTTATTCGTAACTGGTGATTTCTGCCCAGTTCAAAGACAATTAGTTTTTTTCCCTCCAATGTGTAATAGGAGTACAGTTCTGTGAATAATTATCTTATTTTCTTGTCATCTATAACTTCTAGTCAATTCCTGGTAGTACTATTAAAAAATTACCAGATATTCCTTAAAATATGACCAAATTACCATAAATATTAACGTAATAGGACCAAAACTAGTAAAATGGCCTGAATATGCATTTATATGCGATATAAAATACGTTTAAATTCAATCAAAAACCTTCAATCAGTGTTTAATTCAACATTAAAGGTCCGGTCAAACAGAGCGCGGGCAGCGTGCGCGTGCGAGACAAAGGATGCCCGCCGCGTTCTGACGATGTCAAACACAGCGCGGGCTAAACAACGCGATCCAGTATGGACTATGGAGAACAAACCTCACGCGAAACAATCGGGTATTTGGCCGTAGGTGAATCGCTCCAAACTGTCGCTTTTTCCTTCGCGGTTAACATACAACTGTCTCCAGCGTAGTGGAGGAAAGAACTGGGACATTTTACAGCCTTCGTTTTTACCTGTTCTGACCGATCGATGTCTGAAAAACTCTGAGGATTGTTCAGAGAATCTTGGCACTTTCCGAATGACATTGGAAGTGTGAACGGAAAACACGTGAAAATAAAATATCCTAACAACATTGACTCAAGCTACTTCTGTTACATTTTTCCCATTGTTCTACTGGCAATTATTGATCCAGATATAAAGTTCCTTGTAGTTGATACTGACAGTTACGGCCGGCACAGCGACACTAGCATCATTCAAAATTCATCCATTTATTGTGAATTCGCTCACTGTGAAACCATTGCCTAGTATGAACACCCCGTCCCTCATGTAATTTGTAGGCGACGAATGTTTCGCACTGCAGACTTATTTAATTCGTCCTTTCCCGAGAGGCGATGAAAGAAAATATTTAATAAACTGCTTAGTAGAACGTCACGTGTCGTTGAAAATGATATTGGCATATTAGCTAGAAGCGGCAGTTTTTTTTTTTTTTTTTTTTTTTTTTTTTTTTTAAATTGAAACTGCGATACATGTTGTAAAAGCAGTATGTTAATTTTCTAATTGATATTTAAACTTGTTGTAAACATACGTGCTTACTACTTTCCTGCTTACTTAAATAAACAGAATTATATGTTATATGTCAAAAATGCAAGTAAATGATAATAAGTTGCAACAAAATAAATGTAACAAATAAATAATGTAATTCAAATGATAAACTAAATAAAATGCTTTTAAATAAATAGTAATTCAATTAGCGGTTTATTTCATTTTCGCCGCAATCTAAATCCAAGCTTCACTTTTTTTTGTTTTGTTTTAGTCGGGTTGGTGTGACTGAAATAAATTTTTTCTCGCACCAAATTAATTAATTCCTCTGTTTCGACATTCGCCACCTCGACGTGATCGCGCGATATCTGTGTGCACGCACAACCTGATCGCTGCCCGCGCTGCCCGTTATTGGATCGCGCGTTTAGCCCGCCTTCTGTCTGACAGGGCTGATGCAGTACAATGTAATACAGTGCCCGCTGCGTGCAGACTTCCTGCACGCGCCCGCTGCCCGCGCTCTGTTTGACCGGGCCTTAAAGCTCAAAAAGATGGCGGAAAAAATATGACTTATCATAAAGATCCCGAACCTTACTAATAAGTGAGCTCGTACTGCCAAGTTCTCGTAAATTTGACTAATTTTTTTAATCTCTGAAATAAAATTACATAGCAACTCAACCCAGGAAGTTTCATTTCGTTTCCGCTTCCCTTTTAGGGTGCTTCTTTGTCAGGCAGTGCAATCATATAAACTCAAAACAGGGCCGAAACCAGCAAACAAGCAAATTCCTCAGTATTTCACGAGACCTACTTCTTTTGATCGCCCAATCTTCAACTGCTGTGATGGTCGGTTTTCCGCCTTCAGTAAATAATACACTGATTCACAGGACTAAGGTGTGTCCGTGTTATAAGTATTTTCCTCAGTTCAGTGGCGATAGCGAGACACAAGCTTCTGTAGGCCAAATCGTTGTTGCATTACTTATACTAAACAATGAGCACACGATAACACTGTAAACCAGCGGATAGTTCGAGATATAGAGGATACTTGCGGTCCGTTATTGCGTGCGCGTCCTGTGTCCTGGGACAGAACTCGCAGACTTTTGTGTTTAATTTAAAGTGTGCTAGATAGATTTTGTTTTTATCTTTGAATTTTCTGTGTAGGTAGTGAATCAGCAGTCGAGCCTCAGCAGCCGTTAGCAGCAGACGCCGATTTTTGTGTTTTGATTTGTTGTTCCGTTTTTGGCTTGTGTGATGTGTTCCAGTAGGCGTCTGGCTCTACTACTATGGCATCTCTTCAATCACAGGTATGGCGCATCCTAGACGAGGAGCGGCAGTGCGTTGAAGAAATTCCGCAGCCAACTGTAGCAGAACCGGCAAGTCTGGATTTTCAAGTACCTGTTGCAGAAACCGTCTGGCATCGTGTGGATCGGAGAAAGCCGTCGAAATTCCCAATTAGCCGACGGGAAAATGATATCTTGCCATTAAGGAATGCGTTTTCCGTGTTGCAGGAGGCTGAAGATTCAAGTGTGGATGGCCCAGAAGAGCAGCAGAGAGGATTTGTTCACAGACCCCGAGCGATGCCAGGAAAAGGTTTACTGGTCAATGGCAGGTCCGACGTTTAGAGAAACCGCTTCGAGAACTAGCCACGAAGAACGGTGCAGACCCTCATACTAAAACGTGCATTCTGTTTGTCTTCCAGGAGCAACCCTACCACGTGTCATGGAGGCCATTCCAAAAGCGATTGAATCGAACTGCCGTCAGTTAAGAGTAGCTGCGCACGTCGGTACTAATGACTCGTGCCGTGTTTCTGTTCCAGATATAGTAAAATCCATGGACAAGTTGAGCCAGAAGGTGTATGAAGCCGCGCGGGAAAATTCGATATCGTTGCAGTTCTCCATTTGTAATGTCGTGCCGCGCACCGGGAGGCCGTGTGGTGGAAGATTTTTAATTTGAATTGTAGTTTGCAGGAGCTGTGTCGCAGGAACAACTGGGGCTTCGTCGACCTTCAACCGATGATAGCTGCCAGCTGCGACGCATTTGACAGGTCGGGCGTCCACTACACACCGAGAATGGCGACCATGGTGGTAGTTAAAATATGGAACCGTCCTTGATATGAATTATTTTTTAGGAACACCGTGAGGCCCGAGGATCCTCCAGTTCATCGAAGAGGAAGTGCCGATAACTTAGATCTTGGTTCTGGTAGGGATGGCGCGAATAAATTGAATGTTATAGCCCCAAATGCTTCACCCATTTCCCGTCAGAATACGAATATGAAAAATGAGAATTTATACTCCACAAATATCAATACAAAGCAGCTAAGGGTAATGGTCCTAAATTTCGGAGTATTAGAGGGAAAGTAGCCGATTTCCACACCACAGTTGCGACTAATGATGTCGATATAATACTAGGAACCGAGAGCTGATTGACGCCAGAGGTAGAATCTAGCGAAGTATTTGGCCCTCATTTCAATGTTTTTCGGAAAGACAGAGATGTCTGAATTGGGGGGGGGGGGGGGGAGGGGGTGTTCGTGGCCGTTAACAAAACCGTTAATTGCTCTGTCGTAACTGAAACTGAAAATTTTTGCGAGTTATTATGGGTTAAGGTAAAAATTTAAAGTTAATAATCGGGTCATTTTATCGACCTCCGGATTCTGATTTGGCTAACGCGGAATACTTCAGACAGTCACTTAATAAAATTTATAAAAAATATCAGGGACATATATTGATCGTGGGTGGTGATTTAAACCTACCGTCGATTAAGTGGGACACATGCACTTTCAGGTTTGGAGGAAGAGATAGGTTAATAACCGAAACGTTCCTAGAATTATTTGCAGAAAAATCTCTTAAACAGATGGTTGAAGAGCCAACGCGGTGCAACAAAGATTCCTCGTCCATTTTGGATCTTTTTCTTATAAGAAATCCTGATATTGTAGATACAGTTTGTGTAGAAGACGGTATAAGTGGTCACAAGGCGGTAGTGGTAACTTCAAAATCTAGTCTGAATTTGAAACATGACGAAGACAAACCCGTATATTGCTTCGATAAGGCAAACGATGTGGGTATGGTCGACCACTTGGCGAAAATTTTTGAATCTTTTTATAAATGGGCAATCCCAGGTTGATCTAGTTCTATTAGATTTTAAAAAAGCTTTCGATACTGTGCCTGACACTAGGTTACTTGGGAAACTTCGTGGTTACGGCATATCTAGACAAATATGCGACTGAGTTGCAGACTTTCTGAAGGGCAGAACACAGTGTGTAGTTCTCGACGGTGATCGTTTATCACTTACTGAGGTGAGGTTCGGGGTACCCCAGGGAAGCGTGATAGGGCCTCTGTTGTTTCTCATATACATTAATCATTTATGCGAAATAATAGGGGGATGAAAAGATTATTTGGAGATGATGTTATTATTTATCGTGAAATCAAAACCCAGGACGATTGCGATGATTTTTTACAAAACGATATTATGAAAATAATTGCGTAGTGTAAAGACTGGCAATTGGAGTTAAACGCTAAAAAGTGCTAAGTCATGCGTGTAAGTAAACGGGTGACACCATTTAGCTCTGAATATACAATTAATGGTACTGTCCTTAAAACGGTAGATTCTGCTAAATTCCTGGAGGTAACAAATTCATAATAATTTGTCGTGGTATGAGCATATCGAGAATGTAATTTGGAAAGCAAATCGTATGCTCCAATTTCTCGGTCGTAATTTAAAACAATGCACTCCGGAAGTTAAATCGATTGCATACAAGTCACTAGTGCGTGTTCACTTAGAATATTGTTGTTCTGTATGGGGTCCCCATTAAAAGGGGTTAATGGAGGCATTAGAGATGGTCCAAAGAAGAGCCACCCGATTCGTGACAGGTATATATAGTTGGAGGGAAAGTGTAAGTGCAATGTTAAAGGAGTTAGGTTGGGAAGACCTGGAATAGCGAAGGCGTTTATCTCGACAGAAGCTAATTGAAAAATTCACGACTGACGTATTTCTGAATGACAGCAAACAAATATTGCTAGCAGCAACATTCATATCTCGGAATGACCGCGAAAGTAAGATGAGAGAAATCAGGGCCTGAACCGATTCTTTTCTTTATTCATTTTTTCCACGCGCGATTAGGGAATGGAATAGAAAGGACTTACCGGGCGTGTAAACTTAAAATACGACGGGAGTAGCTTTCGATAATGCTCTCCGGCCATCCTGATCTGGGTTTTCATGGCTTTCCCAGATCACTTCACGCGAATGCTGGGATGGTTCCTCACAATAACCCATGGGCGCCTCCTGCCCTATCCCGTATATCCTTTCCAAACTATTACCCTTTCGGACAGGTGCCCCGCCGAAATGTCGTGTTTGATCGTTTGACTAACTCGGCTAGTTACCCTGGAAAATTTTATTCATTTTTGCCTTGAAAACCTCCAGTCTTGTATAACTCATCTGTTCTTTATATTTAACAATCTGTTTCTCCTTTTCCATATTTGTAAGTACTTTCTCTGCTAGAGCGTTGATGGTTAGTTGGATTACTTGCTCTAGGCGGATAGCGGAAATTTCCTACATATGATACTTTTACAGACAGTTAAAGCGGCCACACACGCTACGGTATACCTGAGAGGTTTACCAGAGCCCAGTGTATCCATGGAATCATCACAAGATGATGCCTTGGCGGTGGTAGACTTTTTAATGGCTTTGAAATGTAAACAGCAAAGAAAAAATGTGAAAACTGGCGTAAAATGTGGTTGTAAAAAGAAAACAATGCACTTACAATAATTTGTTGAACGAATTGAGGATAGAAACTAAATATTACCGTAACCACTTGCGTATGGATGATAATCTCAGGTATACCGTAGCATGTGTGGAGTAGCCTGTACTGATTGCGAGGCTACGAATCATCTAGCGCAATTCCGACGGCTTGCAACGTTAAACATGTAATATTGCTGGCCAAGTAAAAATTCATGAGAGAGGATTTTCGAACCGTTTGGTTGACTACATTCTTAGGTTTAACTTCAGTATAACCAATTATTATTTTGTTCTGATATGTAGTCTTTTGAGTGTTGTTACGTTACTACCGTAACAACAAGGGATGAATTAACACCAATAGCTTATGAACGTCGTATTTGGCATCATAGAAGGCCATCCACCGCTTTGAATAATTTTTGCGAAACAACGGAAAACCGAATTCTGGATGGCAGGATCAGGAGTAGAACCAACGTGCTCTCGAATGCTTGACTCAAATGTTATGTGTCACCCACCAGGCTGGGTTTAATTTCCAAGTGACATGAAAGATATATAAGCTTTATTTCACGAGAGAACGGTCTGTGATTACGCCGTATCATCTCCCCTAAGATGAGCGGTGGCTCAGTGGTTAAACTGGGCGTGGTGGGTGAACGGTTAACGTTCTGGCCTCGTATTCGGGAGGACACGGGTTCGAATCCCCGTCCGGCCATCCATGGTTTCCCCAAATCACTCCAGGTGAATACCTGGATGCTGCCTTCAAAAAGGCCATGGCCGAATTCCCTCCCGTTCCTTGTCCACAATCCCAACCCGTCTCTAATGACCTTAGCCATCGACGAGGCGTAACAAAAAAAAAAAAAAAAAAAAAAAAAGTATATGTGATTATTGTAGGCCATCTCTTCCACAGTTGTTTGTTAAATTAATAATTATTCTTTAATAATTACGCCAGTACAACGCGTCCGTCAAATAAATATTATCAAAAACAGTTGTACTGGCGTAATTATTTAAGAATAATTATTAATCAGTGGTTAAGGCGTCTAACTGATGATCGAAAGGTCCCTGGTTCGAATACTGGTCTCGGCTGAGAATTTCCAAAACCTTTAACCTGACCTTAATCTGTGACAAAGCATGTTCTGTGTATTTTAAGTCCACTAGAACGCTTCCGTGGTTTGGATTCCACGTTAAACTGTAGGTCTCCGCTATCCGGTGCATAAGACAATTTGAATTTTCCTCTAAATTATTTTGTGTGGATATGTTTTTAATGTTTTCCCGCCAAATTAAATTATTGAAAATATCACATAGTGGCAGTAAGTTCTTGTTTCTCCAGATACCTAAGGAGCGTTCATAAACTATGTAGCTCCATTTTGTCCTTCTGTGAACTCCCCCTCCCCTCACGTGACACGAAGCTTTTTTCCCTATTAATTCCTGAAGACATTTTGTAAGACTATTTTGAACTGCATACGGGGATAGTTAAACGACGGAAATAAATATTCTCATGTTGTTGTGTTCTGTACCTTATTTTAACTGTGACAAATAATATGAATGAGAAGCTACGTGGCTTGGCTCGGAACCCCCTCCCCCACACACGTAGCCCAGCATAGCTTTCTACCCACCCCCACCCCCTCTAGACCGAGCACGTAGTTTATGGACGCTCCCCTATTGCTGTGGCCTCTTCTCTCCTCACTATTCATTAGTACCCTGTCCTACAGTCTTACGAGAAAACACTGTTACTTTAAGAAAAATGAGATACCAAGTCTAACTTTCTGGCCTGCGGCTTCCAGTATAATAATACTGCATCCAGCAAACATAATACCAAGAAATAATGCCGTGCTTTTTTGCACGATAAATGTCACTAGTTTATAATCTGAGTGTTAGGGTATAAACAAAGTAATTGCATTCGAAACTGTTTCATAACGCCAGTGGTGATAATTACTGCGTAAAGGGAATTATTCCTAACAACTGTTTGACATTGATTGACGATTATTTTATTGATCACCGGGTTTCGTAAAACGCTGGTCTTTTCAGCGAAATAGAACAGGAAATGGCCGTCATAGCTCTGACACGTGTTAGTGGAGATACAACGAACCCTCGGATTGTGGACCAAATTAGTTTCCACAATAGCAGCCTCGATCGCGTGTATATAGAGTCAAAATAATTACTCATGTCTTATGTTGTGGTATGTCACTAAACAAATTGGAAACGATGGAAATTTTTTAAACCATTGTCGGACAAAATTCATTGTTTTGTTTAGTAGCTAAAGTGAATTCAAACTTCTGGATATTGTGGGCCATTTCTTCAATTGCGATAGAATCAAGCTTTTTTTTTTTTTTACGAATAATTATCACGCCAAAGCAATTGAATTTGTTGTTTATTTCCGGAACGCGTTTCACTTCATTCTCTGTAGCATCTTCAGTGGTTCTGTATTTTTCATTGCTCACATTTGCTTGTAATTGTACAGTATTTCAGCATCAATAACTGTAGCAGCAGCAGTTTGCATCACAGGTGCTTGTTGAATCTTTATGGATAATTTCATACCACTTTCACTGCACTATATGGGTTTCTGATGGCTGATATTTGTTTACTGTGTGATGTATATCGCTGAGAGGCTGGTTTGCTTATCGTTTGATTTCAAACTAATATTTTTTTGTTCTACCAGTGGAATGAAATTTCAATCCTCCGGTTATATGTCGACACTTTTTTTTTTTTTTTTTTTGCTGACGTCAGTCTTTAGACTGGTTTGATGCAATCCTCCATCCCTTCCTATCCTGTGCCAACCTCTTCATTTCTACATACCCCTTACAACCCACGTCCTCAATTATCTGCTTCATATATTCTAATCTCTGTCTACCTCTACAGTTCTTACCTTCAACTGTTCCCTCCACTAACAAATTAACCAATCCAGCATGTCTCAAAATATGACCTACCAGCCTGTCTCTTCTTCCTGTAAGCTTCTTCCATAAACTTCTTTTCTCACCCATCATTTCCAAAACTCGTTCTTTTCTTACTTTGTCCGTCCACCTAATTTTCAGCATTCTTCTGTAGCACCGCATTTCAAATGATTCAAGTTTCTTTCTTTCCGGTATTCCTAAAGTCCATGTTTCGCTACCGTAAAGTGCTGTGCTCCACACATAGAGTTTTAAAAAGTTCTTTCTAATTCCTAGATCAATATTTGAAACTAAAAGGTTTCTCTTTTTCATGAAGGCTCTTTTTGCTAGTGGTATTCTGCTTTTAACATCATTCCTACTTCGGCCATCGGTTGTAATTTTGCTTCCCAAGTAACAGAACTCACTCACTTCTCCTATTGCATCAGATCCTATTTTTATATTTAATCTGCTAGTATTGGTATCATTTCTGCTACATTTCATCACTTTTGTTTTACTTTGATTTATATTCAGTCCAAAATCTTCCTTCAGTATTTTGTTCATGCCATTCAATAACTTCTCAATATCCTCAGCCCTTTCTGCTAACAAGACAATGTCGTCAGCAAATCGTAGCATACTGATTTTTTCTCCCTGAAAACTTATGCCACATGGAAATTTTTCTTTGACTTTCTTCATTGCTTCTTCTACATACAGGTTGAATATTAACGGGGATAGACTACAACCTTGTCTCACACTCTTTTCAACTGATGCATGTCTTTCGTGATTCTCTACTTTTATTACCGCCACTTGATTCTATACTTTAGACCTGACTTCTTTAAAAAAATTAAGAAAATCTAGAAAAAGCATTCGAGTAGAAATATTTGTTATACGTTTTAACGTCGTTGAGGAAATATGTCAGAAGCCTCAGGAAGACTCGTAAATACGTCTTTTGTCCTTTTAACCACCTGGAAATTTCTATACTTACGGAAAAAATTAAATCAAGCTTAAAGAAAAAAATGTATGGTCTGCATTATGTTATTCGACCTTTTCTTACAGATTTCTGGCATTCCGTTAGCAATGCATCACGTAGAACTGTTGCTAAATGAAGTTAGTTCCAAAATATCGCACTTGAATTTTTTACGGTGGTATAAGAAGACTAAAACGCAGACTTGGGAAGGCAGCTGATGCTCGAGCAATGGGTCGAATGTTTCTGGCAGGAGTTATGAAGGACAAGATCAGGCTGCCGTCCCAAAATTCGATGTGCGTATTAGTTCGAGAGGACACATTTGTTTATATGTCCGGCATGGTCAGCTGCTGACTCGGCGCATTGCTGAGCACGTAACAGATAACCACGAGTCGCATTGTTCTACAGCACCTTGACTCCCGCACGACCAAACATGTGTTTCATATTCTCAGACTTCGGTAGGTGTGGACAATATCCATTCCACCTCTATTACTTGCCGTACCAATAATCCTCGGACAATATTATTCTAATGAATGATTGTGTTAATGGTTTACTGTCAGAAGTTAGTTTGTTTGCAGATGACATTACATTATATAATAGGATCAAAACAATAGAAAACTGTCGACAGCTGCTGGGTGATCTAGATAGGATATCTAGCTGTCTGAGTCAACGTGGGATGAAGATAAATGCAAAGAAGAGCCAGCTTATTAGGTTGATGATTATGAAGTGGGTAACATGCTATTTGTTGAAGAATCGAAATGTAAATACCACAGAATAAAATTTGATAGCAGACTTAACTCGACAGGACACATTGGACGGGTAGTAGGGAAAGGGTTGAAAATCCTTCACCTATTCGAAAGAGTGATGAGGGGATGCACTAGAGAAGAAAGGGAATTGTGGTACAAAACTTTGGTGAGACCACTGCTGGTATATGGTGGTGTAGTATGGAACCCACATTTTGGGGTATCAAATACAGGAGTTGGAGGGGGTGCAAATTGAGCTGCCAGATTTGTCTTTGTAAATTACCGCAAAACACAATCGGTAACTAAAATGATAAAGGAGCTGGAATGGGATTCATTGGACGATAGAAGGAGGGTGAAGAGAGTCATGGGCGTGTACAAGGCATATGTTGGTGACGAAGCATGGAAAGATACTGGTGGGAAAATTAAGAGAGGCGCATGGAAGGCTAAAGATGACCATGACCACTTGATTTCAGGCATAAGGGTGTGAGGAAATTTTCTTTCGTAGGAAAGGGTATAAAGGATTGAAATAAATTTCAAAGAGAATTGATGAATAATTTACCAAAAACGCTGGAAGAATTTAAAAAAAAAATTAGCTGAGGGCAAAAGTAGGTTGGAAGAGGAAAGGAGAAAGAAGGGTGTGTTGGGAAATTGCCACCGGGGCGGGCTCTCCATCTCAATTTTATCAATTATTATTATTATATGAACTGGGTCATTATGTAACTTGCAGAGTTAGGTTTAAACCTTCTGCCTCTTTAGTATTAGATACTGTGGCCTTAGAAATACAAGTCGAATTTCCCAGAAGATTCGCAAGTAGTGTAAATTACGGCACGGCCTCAAGCTATAGCGTCCCCAAACTACTTTGGCATGCCATAACAATCACGTATTTATTTATTTATCATACAGTCACAGAAAATCACATCATATACAAAATACGTTGATTACATTCGTATTGCTAGGGTAAATTTCAGGAGAATGTGTTATTTTTCTTTGTGCATCGTTCCTGTTTGGTGCCTCTGTTTTATGTAATGCTTTATAGTTATTTGCGGAAAACAGCTTTTCTTCTCTTCGAAACACCGTCGCCTTTCTTCTTTAATTTATTTTATAGAAAACATATAACTATAGAAAGCGGCATGAACAGTTCTTCGTACTTGTAATAGCTTTAATTCAGTTCATTAATTATTTCGCCATCACCAGCCGAAACAAAACACAGATAACATCTATATCGGACTTCTTTCTGAAGTTCCGCGATTTGTAAATGGAATTTGCGATGATTTAGTTTAATATCACGACATAGGCATACCTCTCCTAGCGTCCAACATAACAAACAATAACCTAACGAAACAAAACCTCAAGGAATCTATATAATTATGCTTGCGTAACATAGTGAACTTAATCCGTGATCACCACAAGAAACTCTCGATTGTGAAAAATTAAAATTAATATTTCTCAAGTATTCTGTTGCTACTTCTCACTTATAGATGAAGTCTGTAAATTCCCAGCGTATGCCCTGACGTCACACTCCTACATGACATCGTGATGCGAAGTCTATCTTTCTGCTCCACAATCACACTCAAAGGAATCCAAACAGTCGCATTTAAAGAAGAAATCAGCGCATCTGCCATGTTCTATACGTACTCTGTTTAAAGCAGACCATAAGCTTATTGGTTTTTGTTAAAGTCAGGCGGCTTACATGTGATGCATGGCAGAAAGATTGTTTGATCGTGTCGAAAAATTGAGTTATAACGAGCAACGTGGCAAAGACTTGCTATTGTCATCTATGCGAATACTGTGGAGATCCTCCGCAACCGAAGTAACGAAAGAGACGCTAGAACAAAGCTTTCACTGTATGTTAACAGTGAGCGATAATCAATTCTTTGCTTTGGATGGTCTTAGATCTACATTGTGGATAAGATCTTAAAACCAAATTTTGTGGTGACTGGTTAAAAAGATCAGTTTGGCAATGGAAATTATTAATGACTATTTTTTATTTATTTATTTCTTTTTAGTAACTGACTAGAGAAGAACAAGAAGAAAACAATAGAGTTAGTAAAGATGATCAGAATTTGGTGTGCCAAGAACTGTTTCAACCAAATTCGACTAACGAGATGAGTTTAGTTACACCAACTGTTTCTGAATTGATAGAGACTTAATGATATCTGAGCTTGCAATACCCAGCTCACGCTGAGTAATGTGTTGTTACGTCTCAAATCTTCTTATCGCTGATAAAATCTCTGAATATGTAAGAAAAATACCGCTACGGGTATACAACAGTCGCACACGCACTGGTATAGTTAAACAGCGATATTGGCGGCAGTATGCATGTTGCGTCCTTACACAGTCACTTGAAGAAGCTGCATTGAATTTCTTTATTAACAATGAATTAATATGTAGCAGCTTTTTTTTAAAAAAAAAAAAAAAACTCAGTGAAGACATACGACTATGTTTATTTATTCGCTGGATGAGAACGAAAGGTTGCTGGCTTAAACAGTTAATATGATACGTAACAAAACCTGACATCTAGTCACGCTCCGCTATTCACCTAAACGACACCAATCATATATTACAGACTGTCTAAATCGAAGCCCGAATGAAAAAGACTCGCGCTTTAATGTAAGATTTAAGCCCTGCATCAGGAGGAGCTCAGTCAAAATTCGACGAGTTAAATATCAAATCACTCTCCTCCGGCATTTATGTAAAAATTCATAGAAAAGAAAAGGGAATTAATCGAGAATCCATTATCATCTCAAAACTCCTAAATGATAGAGACCAACCGGCATAGATTTAGGAGGAGATGCTTACTACTAGGACACCTGTCTTTATTTCGTAACGAGATGACAAGGTAACACAAAGGGCGACAGCATGTCAATGCCCTTTCGTGAATTGATACAAGGCTTTCCAAACAATGCCAAACAACCGTCTGCAGCTGATGGGGTATTGCAACCTGACCCCTCTGGCACAGCTTGCTGTGTGATATGAAGTGCACCAGAACGCTTCCGTGATTGGGATTCCACGTTAAACTGTAGGTCCCCTATACCTGGTAGGATTAAAGGGTTAAGGCGGCTACAGCAGGGGTGGAATGCGAGACAACAGAAACTTTGTCACCAGGTCATCACGACCACACGAGCCATTTAATTTTTTTCCTGTCACCAGTCTCACCTGATCAAAACTTCCATTTCCTCCTAATTGTAGAAAGTCTTTCTGAGATTTAGGTCATTAAATTTTTCTCTTTTATGGACAAATCTCTTTTTAGTACTCTGAATTCTTGATGAGAACCACCAGATATAATTTTGCTTGCCCAATAATGTAATACTCATACTTCAACTACATCTGATGCTATTTTAATTTTGTGCACCGTTATTGTTATCATTTCTCCTATACTTTATGACAGTTGTCTTTCTTTGATACATATTTAGTCCAGATTGTTCACCCAGAAATGTTTTCACGCCATTTAATAATTTGCTTATATTCTTACTCCTTTCTGCTAACAGAATAATGGAATGAATAAAACACTGCGTACTGATTCTTTCTCTTCGAATGTAATTTTCAATTTTTTTACTTTCTTCATTCGTTTCTTCATATAAAATTTAAAATTGAGTATGGGAAGATAATTAACTTGCCCTACATCCTTTTTAACTGATGTTTGTCTCTCCTCAATCCCTACTTTCGTGATAGCAACCCGATTTTGAACAAACTAAAAAATTATTCTCCTAGGTCGATATGGTATTCTTCTTAAAAAATTTAGACACCTTGAGCCATCCAATGTTATCAAAAGGATTTTATAAGTCCAAAACCACCATACTTGTATTCTTTCTGGTCCACTCTCCGAGTATTAATTCGAAAGCCAAGTTAACTTCTCTTGTACCCCGATATCCTCCGATTTACGTCTAAAAGCTCTTGGTATAAAAAAAAAAAAAATCCCCGCCCCCCCTTCCCTTCTTCTGTATATTGTCGTAGCAGGTAAGTTTGAAAAGTAGCCGGCCTCGGTAGCGTAGGGGCTAAAGTGCTAACTCCGCGTGCCGAAGGTCGCCGGTTCGAATCCGGCCGCGGGCATGGATGTTAAGTGTTGTGTGTCTGTGTGAATGTCCTGTCCGTCTTGTGGTGTCAATACTGAGAATATACAATATGTATAAATACTGGATGAAAACTGATTCACTGGAAGCTATTATAATCACTTTGAGCTTTCTGTATGGGCTCAGCTGCCAAAAGCCATAAAAAAAAAAGAAAAAAAAGTCTGAAGCGTATGGTATGGGACCTGTTGTGAGATAGTATTTTCATTTGTTACCTTGAACTTCCTTAAGAAGTGTGAAAACATCAATTTTATTAAATTCTGTAGGAATGGTTCTTGTTTCCTAACTTTCTGATACAAATTTATATACTCTTATATCAAACTCGACATGGCGATTTTAACAATTCTGCATACATTTCAATTCCTTCTGCCTTATTTGTATTAATCTTTAAACGTACCGTAAAATCCAGTTCTTAAAACAGGCCTTCTTCGTCACACAGTTTCGGTACGTATTGCTTCCATAATTAGTTTTTTCTTCCGATGAGAATCTTTAAGGTTTTTAAATATTTAAATAATCTCTCAAAAATTCTATTTAATACTCATATTCTTTTCAGTACGCTCATTTCACTCATTAACTCTTCACATTTTCCTCGCAGCGATTTGTCTTTCCTACATTTCCTGTTTTTCTGATTAATCGATAATGCTTTCCACCCGAGATTACCGATTCATCCTTCTGAATCCTTCGTTTGTAACCTCAACGGAAGGAGGGTACCTTGTAATTTGATTCTCTGCTCTTTCTGGAGGCCGAGGATAACCTCACACGGGAGGTCATTTAGTGGCCAGGGTTTCGTCTGTGTAAACGTGATTCACAGCGGGAACAAGAGATTGGCATTCTGATGGGAGGGGCTAATACAATCTCCCCAAAAGCCGTCATATCCCCGTAGTTGTCTCAGATATGGCAATGCACTATTCGCGTAGCCTTGCCTAATAGCCTCTTAAGTTTGGTTGCGCCGGGTTTGTTATGGCAGCTGTTGCCTTATTACATTTTTGCTGCCCGTTTAAGCAGCAGATGCTTGTATTTAAATCTCCTAGACTCTGTATCTCGGTACATGAAACTAAATATCGCGTAAGATGTTCAGTAATGTGACATCATTGAATGTATGGGATTGAACCCCAGCTGAATTATATACGCTTATACCATTTCTCGTTACCTTACTCCGTTTACAAAACTCATGTTTGGGCTGGCTGTGGTGGGTGAGAGGTTAACGCTCTGGCCTCGCATTCGGAAGGACACCGGTTCGAATCCCCGTCCGGGCATCCAGATTTAAGTTTTCCATGATTTCACCAAATCACTCTAGGCGAATACCGGGATGCTTCCTTTAAAAGGCCATGGACGAATTCCTTCCCGTTCCTTGTCCGCAGTCCCATCCCGCCTCCAATGACCGCGAAGTCGACGAGGCGTAAAGCCATAAGTAAAAAAAAAGAAAAGAAAAAAAAAAGTTTGCACTGGTCTCTTTGATACAGAAAAACAACCTATTAACTGTAACTAGATAGGCGAAACACTGAGAAAATGCCTGATTTCCATGCCATAGGAAGATCAGTATGGGGTTTAAAAACTTGCTGTTATGTCCAATGGAGTAGTTGTATTTTTAGAGGAAGATCATATTAACTAGTCTAAGTTCATTAGCTGTTCCACAACAAATTATCCGTTAATTTTTAATCAACCTATTTATTGCGTATATAACTGATATGAACTGGAGAGTCTTTGTAATAGAAATAATAATAACAAACATGTAGAATAGATACACTGATCAGCCAAAACATTATACAGACCACCTACTTACTAGCATATTGTCCACCTTTCGAACGCAATACAGCAGCGATTCGGCGTAGCATGGATTCATCAAGTTCTTGGTAGGCTTCCAGAGGTATCTGAAACTAGATTTCTACGCACAGCTCACGAAATTCAGTTAAATTACGGGCCAGCGCTTTACGGGCGCGGCACCTGCGAACGAACATCTCGGAAATGGAGAGGCGGGTCGGCTTTTCGCGTGCTACTGTAGTGAACATCTATGGAAAGTCCACGGCACATCGCAGAACGTGGAGGTAGGAGGCTTGCTCGCTTAGTAAAAGATAGGGAGTGATCTGTGGCAGATCTGATGGAAGAGTACAATTCTGGTGCATCCAGAAGTGTTTCAGAGCACAAGAATAGCGATTCTTCCACAGATCACCCCCTATCCTGCTTTACAGGGTGAGCAAGCTTCCGACCTCCACGTTCTGTGATGTGGCGTGGGTGTCCACCACATTGTCGCCTACTCGTGGTTTCACCGTCCTTCACTTTCCATAGATGTTCACTACAGTAGCACGCGAACAGCCTCTCCGTTTCCGAGATGCTCGTTCCCAGTCGCCGCGCTTACAAACCAATGGACGGTAATTTAAGGGAATTTCGTGACCTATGCGTAGAAATCTGGTGCCAGATACCTCTGGAAGCCCATCAAGGACTTGTAGAATCGAAGCTACGCCGTATCGATGCTGTGTTGCGTTCGAAAGGTGGACCAATGTGCTAGTAAGTAGGTGGTCATTATGTTTTGGCTGATCAGTGGAGAGTGACGTCCACAAAACACATATGCACTGTTTGACCTCAGTCGGGTCTGGTAGCTCAGCGGTTAAGCCATTTAAAATTTCTGGGTTCAGGCCCGGGTTCAAATCCTGTTGGGTCTAGGAATTTTTAAGTGTCTGATCCTATCAGATACGCTAGGGCGGGTCCCAACCTTTATTGGTACACCACCCACTTTTAAGTAAAAAAATGTTTTGCGACCCACCTAATATGAGAGTCTATCTAATATCAGAATTGAAACTGTTGTATGACTTCGATAAGCTATCGACTATCCTATCCTACGAAAAGGCAAATTTTCATACAAAGGAAATACTATCAACAAAAACAAAAACAAGAACTGATAACACACAAAACAACCAACATATTATAGACCGAGAGGCGGCTGCATAGACCATCACCTCATCAAGTTGACTGCTGAAATTCCACGATTAGAAGCAACTTGATCAGCATATTAAAATCTAACTGGTCTGCAAAGTCGCTTTTTGGTGGAAACCATCTGCAGACCCGATTTTAGTGGTTGATTGGTAGGTTTATCATTGTGTTTTACTGCACCCAAATGTGTGAAAATATGGAAGACTGGGAGCAGAAAAACGCAATGGTAAACTTACCAGTCAACCACTAAAATGGGATTTGTAGGTGTTTTCCACCAAGATATGACTTGGCACATCAGTGGCATTTTAATTTTCAAATCGAGTTTTAACTAATCCTAGGAATTAAGCCGCCAACTCGATGAGGTGATGCTTTGTGCAGCTGCCTCCCGCTTTATTACAAAGATAATAAAAAATACGCTCAATTATTATAAAAACACAACTTTACAATCACTGAGATTTCTTGCACTGTTGTTTACTGATGAGGGCATCGATATCATGGTTAACACTAGTTAATTTTAAATTTAAGTCACCTTCTACACATAGTTTATTTTTGTATTTTTTTTTTCAAAAACAATAAAGTAGAAAAAGCTCGCTCACACAAGTATGTCGTGTTGAACGGCATCAAGAACTTCACAGCTAATTTAGAGACTTCTGGATACTCTGCTCGTACATTCATCCAGAAGAAAATTAAGGATTTCATGATTATTGTGAAATATCGTGTTATGTTTTTTAAATAGGTGAATTAAAAGATATATTTTTGTGGCAAATACCTCAATTGTTCCGCGACCCACAAAACCACACCTATGGCACAATGGCTTAGTATGCATCCTTCAGGATGATCCAACCAATCTTCCGGTTAGTTAGTGGAATATAATAACCGTGGCGGAATGATGTAGTATTTTGTTGAAGCGCGAAATAGTGTTAGGTGGATATATGCTGGTGTTGTTATTTAGTTTCGAATAATGCTATTTTTTCTTATGGCTTTACGCCTTGTCGACGTCGAGGTCATTAGAGGCGGGAAACCACGGAAAACCCAAATCTGGATTCGCAGACGGGGATTCGGACTCACATCTTCTCGAATGCGAGGACAGAACGTTAACCGTTCACCCCCCACGCTCGGTCCGAGTAATGTTTGGTTTCTGTGGTCAATATTAATTTCTGTCGGTGTAATTGAACTACAAGTTCATAAGTACCACACGCGATGCTTACAAACGAGAGGTTGCAGCCTCCGATGAGGCGACGGAACTTGTCGGTCACTGGGCGAGGGGGAAGTTAATTGCGATGGCGACGCTTTGTGAGACGAAGCTCGTAAAGTCGGCTTAGCTCTGCTAACACAATAACTCGTAATGGGCCCAGGTTTAACACTCTCAGAGGTTTCCTTTCCGTGGTGGCTACCAACACTCATGAATAATGTATCAGCCACGCGCCCCAAGCAAACATAGACAACTGACCTATTATGCGTAAAGTGGCAGAGGTGTAAAGCACAACAAATCCTGGGAGGAGCTTTTGCCGTAACCTAGAGCTCTGTTCCACCGTCAACGACCTTACGAATAAACGTATATCAATCAACATAACACATCTCAACTTGTTGATTAGATAATGGTTCTAAAAACGTATTTGTTTTTGCTTTCTATAGCACCTGTGTAAATTCTTGAAAACAAAGATCGACAGAAAAATGCAAAAAACGGCATTTTTGTTATGAAAGCTGTAAGAATTTTTATTTGCTGTCATCAGTCTTTTAACTGGTTTGATGCAATCCTCCATCCCTTCCTATCTCCTGCTAACCTCTTCATTTCTATATACCCCTTACAACCCACGTCGTCAATTATCTGCTTCATATATTTTAATATCTGTTTTCCTCTACAGTTCTTACCTTCGATTGTTCCATCCACTAACAAATTAATCAATCCAGCATGTCTCAAAATTCTTTTTGTAAGCCTCTTCCACAAACTTCTTTCCTCACCCATCATTTCCAAAACTCTTTCTTTTCGTACTATGTCTGTCCACTTAATTTTCAGCATTCTTCTGTAGCAAAACATTTCAAATGCTTCAATTTTCTTTCTTTCTGGTATTCCTAAAGCCCATGCTTCTCTACCATAAAGTGCTATGCAATATACATGGAATTTTAAAAAGTTCTTTCGAAGTTCTACATCAATATCTGAAACAAAAAGATTTCTATTTTTCATGAAGGCTCTATTTGCTAGTGCTATTCTGCTTCCTACACCATTCCTGCTTCGGTAATCAGTTGTAATTTTGCTTCCCAAGTAACACAATTCACTTATCTCTCCTATTGCATCCGATCCTATTTTTATATTTAATGTACTATGATTGGTATCATTTCTGCTACATTTCATCACTTCTGTCTTGCTTTGATTTATATTCATTCCAAAATCCTCCTTCAGTATTTTTTTTAATGCTATTCAGTAACTTCTCAATATCCTCAGCCTGTTCTGCTAACAAGACAATGTCATCAGCAAATCGTAGCATACTGATTTTTTTCTCCTTGAACACTTTTGCCATACGAAAATTTTTCTTTTGCTTCCTTTATTGCTTCTTCTACATATAAGTTGAATATTAACGGGGATAGACTACAACCTTGCCTCACACCATTTTTAACTGATGCATCTCTCCCATGGTTCTCTCTTTTTATTATAGCAGTTTAAACCAGAAGTTATAAAAGCTATTTACGCTGTATGCTGTATAGCTCCTATTAGAATGCCTCTTCCTCTGCAAGCAGTCTTTGCAATGAATGAATAACATCACAAAATTTCCTCCGCTGGAAGTACAGAGGTGCTGTAAAAGCTGAATGAAATTTGCCATTACATCCCGCAATGTTTCAACAGAAATGGACTCAGTAGCCGCTCAGATCAGTTATTCAAATTGGTTTTTGCGGGGCAAATTGAAAGACACTGTCTACCGAAATCATGCAACTAGGCTGGAAGAACTTGAATCATTGATCCCTGTGGCTACTGAATCCATTTCCGTTGCAGGATGTAATGCCAAATTGCATCCCGCCTTTACGTTTTTTTTTTTTTTTTTTTTTTTTTTTTTTTTTTTTTTTTTTTAAAACTGCTTTACGTCTCTCAACAGCGAGGTCTTTAGAGACGGGAAAGGATGGGGGGGAGGGGGGCGCAAGGAATGGGAAGGAATTCGGCCATGGCCTTTTGAAGGAAGCATCCCGGTATTTGCCTGGAGTGATTTGGGAAACCATGGAAAACCCAAATCTGGATGCCCGGACGGGGATTCGAACCGCCGTCCTCCCGAATGCGAAGCGAGAACGCTAACCGTTACACCGCCACGCTTGGTCCGCCTTTACGGCACCTCTGTACTTCCAGCGGCGGACATTTTGTGATGTGATTCATTCATTGCAAAGACTGTTTGCAGACAACGAGTATATTTGTGTATTCTGATACGAACTGTACAGCGTGTAGTGCGATCTGTTAACAGCTTTTATAACCTTTTTTTAAAACTTCTGTTTGAAATTCTTACAGTTCTCACAGTAAAAATACCGTTTGTTGCATTCTTCTGTCGATTTTTCTTTTCGAGATTATACATTTTGAAATCAGGGACACTTTCGTGGCCACCCTGTATATGTTTGTCGATAAAGTTGGATCGGTATTCTGAGTAAAGTTACTCGTTAAAGGCATACGAAATGCTAGGCATTGTGTAGCCATAGTAGGTATTGAGGAACGACTCAAACATTCACCTAAATTGGTTTGAACAGGCCTGAAAATCTGAATACGTGTTAGCTTATCAATGTAGAATTAGAACTTTCAGCTTCGAAAGAAAATTCACGCAGTGTCTGCAAGTGAGATCTCCACACATCAGAATTGCAAGACCAAGTAGAATCTTCTGGAAGAATTCTATATGACTTTCCCTCGACCTCGACCGAGCGTGGTGGGTGAGCGGTTAAGACTATGACGTCACATTCCGGAGGACGCCGGTTCATCGATATCCGGGCATCCAGATTTAGATTTTCCATGGTTTCCCCAAATTACTCCAGGCGAATGCCGACGTGCTTCCTTCAAAAGGCCGTGGCCGAATTCCTTACCGTTCCTTGATCCCAGTCCTTTCCCGCCTCTAATGACCTCGACGTCGACGAGGCGTAAGGTCATAAGTTAAAAAAAAATATCCGGATTACCGGCATGTTCCTGGTGGGGTTGACGTTATCCAACCCTGGAGTCTTGGAAACCGCTGTATCGAGCGTGCTGGGTGACCGCTTAACGTTCTGGCCTCGCATTCGGGAGGACGCGGGTTCGAATCCCCGTCCGGGCATCCAGATTTGGGTTTTCCATGGTTTACCCAAATCTCTCCACGCGAATGCCAAGAAGGTTTACTTCAAAACGCCATGGCCGAATTCCTTCCCGTTCCTTGCCCCCAGTCCTTTCCCGTCTGTGTTGACCTCAACGTCGACGAGGCGTAAAGCCAGTAACCTCTTGTCACTCGCTATTGACCACGTAGGTGGAAGAAAACATTATTTTAGTTTCTTTAACAGCTATCTTTCTACTTCACTGGCTGTTTCACTCACTACCTTTTTTTTTCATTTTCAATACCTCGTTTCACTGTCTGTTTGAACACGTGTAGCCTCTTCATTTCGCAGAAGAGCGCCTAAGTATTGAATCTTCTCATTTTTCGATTTGTTGTGGTTCTCACATGGAAAGCCCCACGCCAGTGTTTCCTGTTAAACCATGATTTATTTAGCTGCCTCTGTCAACCTGATGTATACTCGTGTCGCCTGTTTGTGAATGACACCGTGGGGAGCTGGGAGTCGATGTCCTCTAGCTTCCAGTCCGGAAGTCTCACTCCACTCGCCATTGTTCACGGGCCACCCAGGAGGTCCCGCTCGTCCCTTCACTTCATCACTTAATATGAAATGTAAAAATGAGTCTGTGTATTTAGTGTGCATGTTAGTAGCAACATCCCCGACGGTATTGAGGTCATTAGAGCACCGGGGGCAAGGAACGGGAAGGAATTCTGCTATGATATTTTGAAAAAAAAAAACATCCCAGTATTCACCTGGAGTGGAAAACCCAAATCTGGATGGCTGGACGGGGTTCAAACACGCGACCTCCCGAATGCGAGGCCAGAGCTATCACGCTCGCTATATCTCTCTATAGCGAAGATGGGTGAAGTCCTGAAACGCCGAATCTTGGGCTGATTGTTTATCCTTTTCACAGGGCCGCATTTAGGCATAGGCAAAAATAAAAATAAAAAATTTAGTCGCTGTCATCCTGTTAACATGCTCTGTGAATAATCAATATTGTCTTTTTAATCTTCCTTATTGCGTGCTTTGGCCATCTTTTATAGTTTATTTATCTTAACCTGCAGGCCTACTGTTTCATATTGTTACTAAAACTTTTCAATTTGTAATTTTGCGGGCTTTTGCTGTGGGTGTTTGGTTGCAACAGCAGTAAAACAGGCAGCACCTTATCTATCGATCATCAGTCAACAAACTGAACGTGCGGGCATCACTTGCTAACATTGTTCATTCATATAAACTGCTCTCGGGTGACTAGCCGAGTCAAGAGTGCGCTGTCACACGATATTTCGGCGACTAGATTCATTGCCGCCATCTTCTGGTGAAGTCACCCGAGAGCAGTTTATACATTCTCAACGCCGAGAAAGACTTCGTTCTTATATATTGTTCATTCAGTTTCGGAAACGATGCAGTAACTTATTCTCGTATATTTTTACTGACATTACATTATTCAATGTTTTACATTTAAAGGATTATTAATTTAATAATAAGTAATATATATATATATATATATATATAATGGCCTGCACCACAAGTCTAGCCTAGGGGCCTACAGATCCTAAAGGGCCCTCACCACGGGTATAGCCCAGGGGCCTACATACCCTAAATACGGCCCTGCCTCTTCAGCTACTGAACATTTTTTCTGTAAACCTATTTTTAACAGGTTATTTTTCTTCTCATTTCCATTATTGTCAATTTAGAGAATGTTGAAAAAAATTATTGTGTTTATGTCATATCCGATTTTCAATATATAAAAAAACCTCTGTAACCAGGACAAGTTGATAAAGGAGCTTTTTAGTCAACTACGGACGCAACCTAGCGTAAACAAAGAAAGTATTGTCACAGGTGGAGGATTGGGTAAGTTCTATACTACCAATAAGCCAAGCCTACAATCGGACGGTTTTCCACAGGTGTCTGGTAAATATGTTGCTTCAAACGTTCCTATTTTATATCGCAATTCATTTCAAAATAAAGACGAATTTATTAATGGTATAATTCTGGGAACTCCTTGAGTTGAATATCAACTGTTTGGTGGTTGTGACAATCTACAATCGTTATTATTATTACTAGTATCTAAGCCCGTCAAATACGACTGGTGAAAGGAATGTTCTGGCAATTCATTTTATTGCGGTTGCCTAAATAAACAGGATTGTTACGTAATGCTCATTACCTTATTTTGTATTGTTGTACTTGTTTCGATTGTAGTTTTCACAACGTTACAGCTGCAACTTTTAATGAATAATGATGTCAGAATTAGTGAACCAATTCAATTAAAAATAAATTAAGAGTCCCAAAACCTTTTGAAATACCGCGTGATATTGCTTTCATTCCAAGTCCAGGCATCATTCAGTACGATAAATACGGAACTACTTCCATCCGTACGAAGTTATATAAGCAGCTTAAATTATTCATAAAAGTAAATTCGTTGTTAATTATTTGTTTTAAAAATTGTATCAGTTGTTATCTGATCTTCCTACATTTCTATTGCTGATCAGAAATCATAGTTTCTATTATGTGTGTACGAACACGTACGTTCACTGTACCGCGATCTAACTGGCTCAATGCAAATATTTACATGTGTCTGATATAGTGACATCAGTAATAAACAGCAACTAAAAATTAATATATTAATTTAAACGCAGTACGTACTTTTATTTCAGTGTTTGGGCAATCCATTTCTTTGAGTCTGCTATAGCAGTGACTTAAAATATCTACAAGGAATATAAATATCTTGTAAGCCCGTCAAGAATGATGTGTTGAACGCATTATTTTGGCACTTTATTTCCTCGCTAACAGTAAATAACACTCATAAGAATAACCTTGCAAATGATGTAATTTAGATGTCTCTTAGCTTACTGTAACAACGCAATTGCTATACAGAGAGCATAAGAAAAATCTTCATCGAACGAGTTTAAATTAAGAAAAAGCCACTAACGATTAAGATGTTGATTTTTGAAACAAACATACTTTACGTTTAGTGTCCTGGCAGCTCCTTTACGGGTGGATACTTAACTAAACAGAACTGTTCATAACTAGTCACAGTTTCGAATAATATCTCTGGCCGTTGTAAATACAACAGCGAGGACTGACTGCGTGAGGTCATAGTGTGACAGAACACAGTGACCAAGATTAACGTTTTATAAGAATAGATTATCTATTATTACATTAATTTTCTTTGGTTGATTATAAGTGTTGTGAAATCATTTGTAATTTTGTAGGCTTCCACAAGCCGCAGTTTTATAGTCTTTGGGTAGCCTAAGTTTAATATTATTTACTAGCATTGTAAGAATCTTTGGCTGTGGCCACCAAGCGGGCAGTGCAAGGTTTGCGCCCGGTCTCTTAGTAACGTATGTCGCGTTTTTGGGATCCACAGTAAGGGAGCTAGAATATGAATGTGGAGTGTGTTACGAGCTTATTAAAATGCAGCACCAGTGTTTAATATTGATTTCAAGCAACTGTGCTAAATAAATTAATTAATATACAGGGTGTTACAAAAAGGTACGGCCAAACTTTCAGGAAACATTGCTCACACACAAACAAAGAAAATATGTTATGTGGAAATGTGTCCGGAAACGCTTACTTTCCATGTTAGAGCTCATTTTATTACTTCTCTTCAAATCACATTAAAAATGGAATGGAAACACACAGCAACAGAACGTGCCAGCGTGACTTCAAACACTTTGTTACAGGAAATGTTCAAAATGTCCTCCGTTAGCGAGGATACATGCATCCATCCTCCGTCGCATGGAATCCCTGATGCGCTGATGCAGCCCTGGAGAATGGCGTATTGTATCACAGCCGTCCACAATACGAGCACGAAGAGTCTCTATATTTGGTACCGGGGTTGCGTAGACAAGGGCTTTCAAATGCCCCCATAAATGGAAGTCAAGAGGGTTGAGGTCAGGAGAGCGTGGGGGCCATGGAATTGGTCCGTACAGTACAGTACATACTAACGAAACTAAAATGAGCTCTAACATGGAAAGTAAGCGTTTCCGGACACATGTCCTCATAACATATTTTATTTGTTTGTGTGTGAGGAATGTTTCCTGAAAGTTTTGCAGTACCTTTTTGTAACACCCTGTATAGGACACAATAGACTCGTCTAAAGATACTAAAGCACAAATTTAGCGACTGAACACTCGAAACTGTAACTAATCGGAAGCTCCAACTATCTGCTCGTCTCTATCATTCGTTTAAATAGACGTTATAAAAACATCCAGAATAACGCATAGAAAGCCGACCGATGTTTCTAGACTGTCTGCAATGCGGCCGACTATTACAAAATTATTCACAATCATCATCAAATACCCGAAAATGAAAATTAAAGTTGTTTACAGGTAGTTACACACAAAATTATCAACATAAACCATTCCAGACAGTTGAGAAATGTCCTCCAAACATCGTGACTCACATCAACACTTACAATTACAAACTTTTAATCAATTTTTCACACATAAAACTGTCCTTGATCTTATTACATATCATTTGCATAGTTTCTCTCCATAAAACAAATGTTCATTTACATGACGAATATACAATACACAAGTTCACAATTAATCACACGAAAAATAAACAAATCCATAATTAATCAACTCCCATCTTGCTACACACAATTCTTAAAATAAAATTTCATAAAAGGGCTGGGGCTGAAGGCTATTATAAGTGAGTATCATTTCTAACGTTAACAACAATACCTATCATTTTCAGGCGGTTATAAGTTAGTAACCAAATTTAATTAAAAGAAAATTGAGCTGCAGCTTGCATGTGTTCGAGACGAGATTGGGCCTCCTCGTCCATAACACGCTGTTATCCCTGCTGGTGTGGAAAAGCTATTAGTCTACGTGTATCGTCAGAGCTGTCTGGTGGTTGTCGGCAGCTGATTAATGCACACTGATTGAGTTGAACGCTCCCAAGATTTGTAGCCTCCCCATCAGAGTCTTGCTATTGCAGTTCGAACAATAATAGAGGTTTCATCACATGCAGTTCGGGAAGTTTAAATTTGGGTAGCCAGGCTTACAGTTAGGCTGATCCAACGCAGGAAAGACGATCCCTGGGATTTAGTACACCCTCTGATGATTAGGAATTGCGGATTACCAGCTCTCTTGCCCTGCTTCCAAGGGCCGGATGTCGGAAGGTTCCACCATCACCCGGGTTCGAACCATCTACGATCAGGTAGAGTGACAAACATTCTTAGTGGATCCCAGCGACCATGGTCACAAGATGATACCAATCTTAAATCTTCACTTCAAATAACACACTATAAAGGTTAGTTTACACTAACATGGTTATCGTATTTTAAATTGACGCGTGAGCTCGCTATTCTGATTCGACGGGTGTTAGCCTAAAGGTGGCTTCCCATGGCATTTGGCGGCCGCGCCGGACGAACACCCAACAACGGGCAGTGGAAAGGGGGCAGCCTCTGCTGGCAGGGATGGCGCGCCTCTATCCGTCTCCTAGTCGGTAAACATCAAACGCCTGGGTAGTTGGAACTACTGTAGGCAACGTGGTGGGGAGGTGGCGAGGGCTAGCCTGCGGCGCGTGCTAATCCGTACAATTCGGCTGCATGGTGCGGCCTATAAAACCACGGGCTGTGGGAAGCCACCATAAGGAACAGTGGCATCAGAGACAAATAAAAAAAAACCATTATAGCACACATTTCTCACTTCTACATGTAATTTTTTTATTGCTTTGTTGTTCCCAACTACCATAAGTAACAGCAATAAGCCAAACAGAATCCATCCCTTCTAATGGCTTGTTGACGGTTGTGGTAACTATTTATTCCGCTAAATATCATATAATTCTTCTAAAAATTAATATTTAATAAGTTAAAACCTTATTTTTTATATCAATCGAGAGGAAAACTTCTAAACGAAAGGTCACCAGCTGAAGTAAAGCTCGAACCATGGGATCAGACTCGTTACCTCTGGATTATGAATCACGTTGCAATAGGCTGAACTTCATTGGAGCTTCGGCCGAAAATCATATTTTCTGCATTTTCCAAAAACTATTAGCATGTGGACGCTATGTAAGATTCAGCTTATTAGGTACACAGATTTAAAAAAAAAAAAAAAAAAAAAAAAAAAAACTGCAGGTAGTTTATGATCCTAGAGTGGGAAAGGAATTGTTAATATAAGACCTGAAGTATCAATATCCTGGCATAACATTTGATGATAAACTCAACTGGACAGGTGGTAGGAAAAGGTTTAAAAATCCTTCACATGTTGGAGAGAGTGATAAGGGGATGTACCAGATAAGGGAGGGAATTGAGTTACAATACTTTGGTCAGACAAAATGGTGGTGTAGTATTGGACTCACATTTTAGATATCAAAAACTGGAGTTGGAGGGTGTCCAAAGGCGGGAAGATCGATTCATGTGTATAAATTACCCCAGAACGCAATTAGTAACAACCAAGCGTGGTGGGCGAGAGGTTAACGCTCTGTCCTCGCATTCGGGAGGACGCGGCTTTCTAATACCCGTCCGGGCATCAGGATTTGGGTTTTCCATCGTTTCCCGAAATCACTCCAGGCAAATGCCGAGATGTTTCCTTCAAAATGCCACGGCTGAATTCCTTCCAGTTCCTTGACCCCAGTCAAATCCCACCTCTAATGACCTCGACGTCGACAAGGCGTAAATCCAAAATACACAAAAGACTAGTAACCGATATGATAAGGGAACTTCATCTTCACCACCTTTTCCCAACGTGGATTTTGGTTTTACGGCCGCATGTCCTTGCTGATGCCAAGCATTTATACCTACTGCCAGGGCGTACTGCGCACCAGTGGGGGAAGTAAAGTGTTGCCATCTCTCTGTGAAATTTGTAACTATGTTCAGTATGTGATAAGTGTATTTTTTTAATGTGTGGTTCATGAGGGGTAGATTGAGAGCCATCCATGTATTCGCCTTGATGGATGCTGAAAACCGCATAAAACAGCGATCAGGATGTACGGCATCCAGGGTCTCGTGCCCGGTCCGTTGTACCTCCCCGATCCAACATGTGGCGCCTCAGCGTACTGAGTCACACTAGCGAGTCACCATGATATGATAAAGGTGCTCCTCTGGCATTAATTGGAAAATAGGAGGATGGTGAAGAGTGTGTTGGGAGTTTACAAGCCAAATATTGGTCATAAGGCATAGATTTTGTTTTTTACTTATGGCTTTTCGCCTCGTCGACGTCGAGGTCATTAGAGGCGGATGGGACTGGGGAAAAGGAACGGGAAGGAATTCGGTCGTGGCCGTTTGAAGGAAGCATCCCACTATTCGCCTTGAGTGATTTGGGGAAACCATGGAAAACCCAAATCTGGATGCCCGGATGGTGATTCGAACCGGCGTCCTCCCGAATGCGAGGCCAGGGCGTTAACACCTCACCCAGCATGCTCGGTATGAGGCTTAGAAAGATATTGGTGGAATAATTAAGAGTAGTGCATGGAAGGGAAAAGATCGCCATGAACACAAGCTGGCAAGCGATTTCAGGCGCAAGGGGTTAAGGAAAATTTCCTTTTGTTGGTAAGGGAGTAAGGGATTGCGATAAATTTCCAAGGGAAGTCATGATTAAGTCACAAAAATTGCTGAAAGAATTCAAAACTAGTATTCTTAGAGTGCAAAAGTAGGTGGGTAATGGAATTCACTTTAAAGGATTTAAGATAATACAGGGCGTTCGCCGGAAAAAGCTACCCTCCCAGTCTGTTGCCGTCGGCAACTTGCTCGGTCAGTCGTGCCAGCAGTTTCCGCCACACGGCACCGTGAATCACCGCACTGTTTAACACCTCCGCTGCCCCAACAGTGCAGTGCAGTGACCCTTACATTGTTAAGAACGGTTTCTTTGCATTGTAGATAGTTTGTGACTTCAGTCTCTTATTAATCAGTGTTGTGAATAAACGTTTATTTGCGGTTTGGCTGGTTTGGGGCTTCATACTCTTATTAATCTGTATCGTGTTTGAGTGTGAGTAAAATTATGGTACGTTACAGTTTGCAACAAAGAATATTTCTCTACGATACATATGTGAAGAAGAAGTCGTTTAAAAAGTGTCACAGTAAATTTCGTCGCGAATTTCCTGGCTCTTTACTGCCAGCTAAATCAACAATTCTGCGTCTGGTTAAAAAAGTAAGAGAAACGGGTTCATTTTTTAACAAAAAGAGACTGTCGGTCAACCGTATTCTCACAGAGGAGAAAATTGACGATATCGCTTTTCGACTAGAACAGTCACCCAAAAAATCATTAAGTCAGTTACGGCAGCGTGTGTCTCGAAATATGTTCAGAAGATGTGAAATGTGCATTACACAAGGGGGTCAACACTTCCAGCATCTTTTATAAGGTATGCTAATGAATTACGTCACATTTAAATGCTTAGCACACAAGTTTATGAAGTTTATGAAGCGTAATTATTATGAAATAGTCCGCGGCCGACGGTCGAACAATGCCGCAAACTGAGCGCTCGCTCGCCGGGAGCAGTTTCTTCCTTGTAGCGCTAACAGTGGGTTGCGTTTCCCGGCGAACGCCCTGTATTAAAAAAGATATAGTAATAAAGGGGTAAACAGGTGACTAGGAAAACTTCCAATCTGAACATGCGCTCCATGACAATTAAATTAAAATTATCAATTTTATTATTATTTTTCGATACTACATAGTTCGACAGTGATACGACGCCATGACCATTGCCATCATTTTTTAAAAAAAATTAATTACTGTTGACCTTAGGATTCGATTTTGGGTGGTTCTCAACCATTATGTTGAACAGAAAAATATTAACTATAGCAAAAAGTGCGGCATGCAAACAAGTGGTGAAAGAATGTTCGACTGGAACTTCAATGAACAGTGCTGTGAAAAGTGTATGAGGTGCTGTTCCAGACTGGCATATGAGGATTACCATTATATCTGTGATTACAGTGTCTGCATATTTGTGTATCTATATTAAGATTTGTACTGTACATAGTATTTGTAACAACTCACATGTAAAGAACACATTTGCAGCCAACGATGATGCCCTACGCCACAAGGACGAAACGCGTCTGGAGAATAAAATAAAATAAAATTCACAAAACAAGTTGCTTGTAGGCGGAGTTATTTATAAAATTACTGTTCAACAATTAGCAAGTTTCGGCGTGATTGTTATTGCAGGTGTATGGTGGATATTTTACACTTGTTGGGATGCTAACGAGTTTTTAAGACACGTTTAGATATAGACTTTGCGTTGCTTGTAGAGCTAAGAGGGTTGCATTGAGTACTTCAGAGGACTCCGCCAGGTGGTTGTGCTCCCACGGGTGCTCTGGTAGACACGTGACTGTCCCTCTGCACGGGCTTATCCTCCTCAACGGGGGAGCGAGTGAATATCACTACGCATTCGTGCTGATGCTGCGTAAAAATGGTTCGGCTATTCGTTTTGCAGAAGACAACATCCCAATTTGGTCCATATGGCGAGCGAATTTTGATCAACTCAATGGACAAGTCGAAACTTTCACGCATTTAGTTTTTGTGATGGCTGCCAGGAAAGTTCTTGTACTCGATACCAGACATTGACGTTATTAACAATATTTATCGGGTTTTTACATCCGTCATAAGCAATATTATAACTGTTTGATGAACACCAAGCTCACTACTTCGTAATATTGACAGAAGTAATAAAACTTACTGCAACAGCATCAGCAAATCTTTTTTTTCCCTCGGTATGCTTGGCTACTTAGTAGTTGTTACCGATTGTTTATACAGCTCCTAGCCCAGTGTGCCGCGTAAACACGTGCGACATTTTTTCTGAGATTAGAAACGACGCCTCTCTCAGAAAAAAGTGACCTGCAATAATTTGCGCCTGTTATTTCCTCAATGTAAACAGATCAGCAAGTTGATTCTAAAATACACTGATCAGCCAGAACATTATGACCACCTACCTACTATCGATATAAACACGCCCAAGCGATAGCAGCGTCACCTGACAAGGAACAACTGCTAGTCAGACACTCGCACGGTGCATGTAGTATCAGTGAGCGTGCTATCCGTGTTTAGAATGCGGAAGACGCGCGGTCTGTCTGAGTTTGACAGAGGGCAGATTGTGACGGCCTAGAGGCGGCACGAGCATTTCGGAAACTGCGCGATTTGTGTTCGACGTTTGCTGTGGTGGGTGTCTTCAACAAGTGGCGAAACCAAGGTGAAACCACGTCCAAACTTCGAGGCGTCGGATGACCACCCCTCATTACAGATGTCGGAAGTCATAGGCTGAGCAGACTGGTAAAACAGGACAGGCGGCGAACTGTGGCGGAACTAATATAAGACATTAATGCTGGGCAGAGTACAAGTGTGTCTGAACATTCATTGCACCGAACACTCCTAACGATGGGCCGTCGCAGTCGACGACCCATGCATGTGCCAATGTTAACACCACGACATCGGCAACAACAACTGAAATGGGCACGTGACCATCGTCACTGGACGTTGGCGCAGTGGTAGAGCGTTGCATGGTCTGAGTAATCCCGATACCTTCTTCATCATGCCGATGGGAGGATGGGAATCAGTCGTTTTCCAGGGAAACAGCTTCTTGACTCCTATACTGAAGGATGGAGACAAGCTGGCGGCGGCTCAATAATAAACCTTGAAAGCTATACTTCCAGGTTCGTCCAAATCTAAGCTATCCGGGCATTTGTGGATGACGGCGTGTTATTTAGACAAGAACGACTCAAATTCTCCTCTTTCAACTCATGCAAGCCGTTAGTTCGGCTAAAAAAAATTTAAGGAGCATTTTGACACAGTCTGCAAATATAGAACTCACTGTTCTGGTCGAAATACTATTGAATTTAATGAATAATATTCACTAACACAATTTTAAGAGACTTATGTTACATTGAAACAAGTTTCCCATACATTTAACAAGCTATTTCAGCTTGTGTACAGAGAGCCTGTGCTCGCGGCATACAACCTTCTCCAAGCTGCGCGACACACACTGCCCCGCGCCCCGCAATGCTACAATGCAGGCGACCAATCAACAATCACTGTCAAACAGCTGTGCTGTCCATCGTCAAAGATTGTTGCACAACTTACATAATAACAATATGTTACCCTGTTTACTAAAGAAACTACAGTCTCCAACACTATTACAAACTAATTTACAAACATACATTAATACAGTTATTCAGTATACAGTAGATGTCGATGTCAGTTATCCGAACAACTTTTTTTTTTTTTTTTTTTTTTTTTTTTTTTTTTTTTTTTTTTACAAAAGCATCAACTTTGTGTCTATGTACAGTGCAGTACACCTTTGCACATGTTTTGTTAGGAAATTCCACTAACAAAAGACTAGGTACAGTGAGTTTTACACATGCGTTTGTTATTGTGTTATTGCAGCAATATCCTCGTGACCATCCAGACACTGGCTTTGATGCTGAATGTTTATTGTGACCACGACGCGACAAAAATTCTTTCAATTCTTTCAGTGCGTCGTTACTTGTGAGTATATTTTAGAAATCTGTTCGTACTGCGCCTTTGTTATTGATTTTCTGTTTTTCTGAGTTCTGTTGAATTTAGTATCTTGAACCAATATTACACACCTATAGTAGCATCATGTTCATCTTCTAAAAGGAAGCATAAGTGTCTCCAAACTGAATCAGAAGAAAAGAGACTTCTTATGCTTGGCATCTGTAAATTTATAATGTACCTGATGTAATTTTAAACGCAAAATAAAAAATATATAAACCGAACAAATCGATAATCCGAACAACCGTCGGTCCCAGTTAGTTCGGATTATCGACGCCGTACTGTACTTATAATTAATAAATGCTACATAATTCAATATTAATAATAATAGTATATCAATAATAAAAATGATTGGGGGATTAGTGATAATGCTGCAACCTTCATACAGAAATTTTTCTTTCATTTTAGGATTCGTAAGTTAAACGTCTTGAATATAAATCAACAGCAGTAATAAATGAACATTATTTTTTCTATCAATTCAGCTTCCTCTCAAACTCTTAACCCAGATAGGAATATGATGCTTGATCTTCACACCAGTTTTAATGACGAATTCGCAATCCTTATACTAAGGAGATGGTCGATATTGTATTCCCAAGGTATTAACTCGAGTCCTTTGTATCTTCCACCGCCCAGTATGGACTTTACAGGGTTTGGTCGTACTGGTGAACCAACCATATTGTAGCCTACATTCTTAAGACGACGATGTGTACATGCAACTATTATCACTCGTATATTACATTCAATAAAATGGAAGGTATGCTATACTAGAACCAAATGGTTACAGAAATTTTATGAATCATCACTAGCAATAAGTTTGGAGTGATGGGTATACAATTAATTTATGACTTGTTTTAGGAACATCATAATATTCCTTTGGTACCCCATTCAGTTCCATTATGGGAGCAAGGCCACAACTTTTTCCTGTCGTTAGCGGGTAAGGTTGATTACATTCTCTCACGGTTACACTTCGTCCCGGGAGTTACTTGTAAGAGTATGTTGGGAGAAATAGCATACACAACGACATCCGTCCGTGTGTGAACTATTATTTTCTTTATGTGAAATTTTTAAAAACGGAAATTGCAGACACCCCAGCATTAGCCCGCTTAAAGAAAACAATGTAAAACCGATTATTACAACGGCTGGAACACCAGAACCGACTTTTGAACCTGGACCGGTTGTAGCAGCATGCTGATGTTTTAACGAGCAGCAAAAAACTTGCAGGTCTCAGCAGTATTAATATGTTTTGGTTAAAGCTTTAATTTAGACGAATTTTAGGTGATCTCAGAAAAAATCTGACAATTTTTCAAACTATAATTTCACGCCATAAATATTACCTAAGTAATGACGTTTTGCATCAAATGATATATACTTTTTCATCCGTAATAATGTATTCCCTTAAGAGTTAAATTTGTTAAAGTACTCATTCAGCTATTTTGCGCAAACCACAGACTCGCTGTGGTTTTCCCATAATCTACAATTAACTGCCGACAGAATTAAAGCTTAGAACTATGAATATCATACGCGCAATGCGTAATTTTTATAGCTACAGATAAACTAAATAACAATACCTCCGTGTATTCGGAATGACCTGGTGACTGGGTGGGTTTCTATAGACTGCGCATTCCGCCCCTGTCTTATCCGCCATAACATACCCCGATAGTGCTACCAGGGACATGGGACCTACAATATAACGTGGAATCCGAACCACGGAAGCGTTCTACGCACTTCACATTACGCAGTAAGATATGCCAGAGGTGAAGGTCGGGTTAAGGGTCTATTAAAATCCCTGCCGAGACAGAGACTCGATCCCCGGACCTTTCGTTCCATGGTCAGACTTTTTTTTTGGTCATCTTAGCCATCTGTAAGTTGATCTTTGGTTATTCGAATTTGTCTGTACTATATTATCGTTTTTCAGTCGGGACAACACAGGACTGACACAACACCCATGCCCGCGGCCGGACTCGAACCGGCGACCCTGGCAACGCGTGGCAAGCTAAACACTACATTGAACCACCAGACCGCAACAGATATAATCTTAATATTAGCATGTCGGTGACGCGAACTCATAAGATTTTACCCAGCCAAAAATCGGCCAACACGCCTATAGAAGTTTTCACTTCAAAAACTAAAAATCTAACTTAGTCCTCAGCCCGAAGGTTGGTTGAATTTCCCGAAGGAGTTGTACCCATGCTATTGCCTCAGAGGCAGGAAGGCCAATTCCTTTCCTCAGTTTACCGTGGAATCAGAACCACGGATGTCCCGGCGTGGCCCATATAATCAAATACAACTCCTAAACATTCCTACTCACCGCGGGATTTGAACCCACGAGCCGAGAAAGAATCTTTGGGAAGTAAGCACCTTAACCGCTAAGCTACCTTGTGTTTTGTATACGCGTGCTAAGTACTATCATAATCGAATAAAAAATGTTGGTTTGTTTGAATAGCGTTGACAGAAATAAAGGTGAGCCGGGAAAAGGAGGAGAGGTTTTATGTTTTTGTAAATTAAAAGTAAACAGTTTTTTTACTTGTTTTAATGTACATATGCAAATGTAAGAACGAAGACTTTCCCGGCGTATGACTGCAATGTAGTCTTCACGGGTGTATATTGTGTTTCCACAACACTATCCGGCGGTACACCCGTGAAGACTACATTACATATGCAAAGTTCCATCAAAATCCGATAAAAACTTTGTGTTTGTATGAAGAACATTGGCAAAAAAAAAAAACATTCATTTTTATATATCAGAAACAAGTATAATCTATACTTTCACTGCTGTCCAAGCGCACCACGTCACACCTATAGCTACAGATAAACTGCTATTACAGCATGTTGGTGACGCGAACTCACAAGATTTTACCCATCAAAAAACTTCCAACGGGCATATCATACACGCAACACGTCATAGCAAGTCGGTGACGGGAAGTCAGGCACTCATAGATTTACCCCCGTCTAAACACAGCCTAACGCGCCTATAGAAGTTTCCACTTCAAATAATGTAGAAATCGTGGAAGGAAAAGAAAAATGCAAACATTTTGAGAGTGGGAATGTACGCAGCTTTCATTTAATATCTTGGAAATATTTTTATAGACAGCTTATCCTTCAGATCCTCCCACGCCAATAAATCCGCTACAATTATTCTCACCCCCATCAGTTTTAGCCTATAATGGCGTTAAGGATAGTGAACATTAAACGATGCGTAATTAGAAATTTCAGAATTAAAGGCTTGATATATTAAGAGACTGTAGCACACAGACAAATAATTCTTTCGAGTACGGTTCCATCTTTCATTCAGAAGATAGAAACACTAAAACTAACAGCAACAAAGATTAGTTCGTTTCAGGAAGCAATAGCGACGTTACTAATGTGTTGAAAGGTCGATAGAGTTACTGCTATTGTGGAATGGAGAAAGCAACATTAGCAGTAAATGAGTCTTTTGTCATTCCGGAGTGATGTAAGTTACATCACTGACTTTCGAAGCGAAAGCTTTCAACAGGAAGCAATGAATCCCAGTAACATTCAGGACTATCGACGAGTACTAGATCCTCCATATTTCTGAGCCTATCATTCAGCCTCCTACAAATACAAGAGACAACAAATGCAATAACAACAATATTAAGTTTGAATGTTTTTTCTTTTCTTTAGTTTTTCACTTTTTTCCGATTTCTGTAGAACATCTATATACTGAATGAAACATTAGGTGAAGGTCGGATAGCTCCGAACATTTAAAGTTCTACAAACCAACCATGCTGCGTCGGTAAAACTTCATTGTGAATATGAGCCCTGTAGTGTAAAAACAAATGCAACTAAGCTGCGGCTTTAGTTCCACACTAGCGTGTGTTTTGTTCCTGGTGGAAGTTTTTCGACAATCCTGCAAAAATTTGTTGGAAATTATTGAATATGATGCGCCAAATAAACGCATAGTAACTAACGTGGACTCGAAAAATCCAAAAGGGCGAGATTTTAACATCTTCACCATATGAAAAATATGGAGACGACGGGCAAAAAAGTAAACGCAGTAAAAAGAGCGAAGCGAAAAAATAAAAAGGTAAAGGCGCTATAAAGAAGTTGTATAGAAAGAAAAGTATTCAAAGTCTTTCTAAAGCAAAGCAAGTAAAACAGACCGAATGTATAGTTTGTAAAGACTGGATAAGTGCCATGAAGATTGTGTTTGTGTAGATTCTTCAGGTATCCATTATTACTGTAATTTTTTTTAGGCCTAAAAACTATTAGGCCACCGTTTATTATTGTGTCCGGTGCATCCCGCCAAATTTTGTGTTGCCAAAAAATTAATGCGAAAGTGTTCTTAATTTGAATCGTTGAAAAAATGTGGTAATTACTATCTTTTAATTGATATGACTGCAGAACTTCCCAATTTAATTTTAAGATTAAAATAAAGACAGAAAATGTGTTTATTTAATTTTATTGGCATTTAATTTTAAATGTCCGGGGCTATCCGAACTTCCCCTATATATAAGTTGTAGAGATTTCAGAAAAAATGGAAAAACTAAAACTTTTGTATCTCTGGAATGATGGAAAATTTCTGTTAGTATTTTCAACCGACTCAGTAAAACAAAGCCGTAATTAAATTAAAAAACGAGTCCGGAAACCTACCTATAATTCATATCCGGAAAAACGCTTCTAAAAGAAGATATTCACTGCTTTTATATAACATCATTTTTTTTACGTATGGCTTTACGCCTCGTTGATGTCGAGATCATTAGAAGTGGGAAATGACTGAGGGCAAGGAATTCAGCCATAGCCTTTTGAAGGAACCATCCAAGCATTTGCCTGGAGTTATACAACACCAGATCTACTAGATAGGGAATGAAACCTGTAATGAGTATTGAAAGCCTTATTTGGAATTGCAGTGGCGATGGTAGGTGATATATTCTGTACAATGTGAGCAACGTGCATGCGTTGAAATTGAGGGAAGCTGCTTTTGTGAAGTTTAGCATATTCTACAGTGTGACCGGCTCTCTCTAATTTATCGGTGTGAAAAATCGAGCCTCCGCCAGTGGTGTGTCTCGTATTTTGTCCCCGCTGGCTCCGACTCGAGCCGTGTTAAATGTGCGGCGCGGCAGCGCATAACGCTTTCAGCCATCGCTCGCTGGACGGCAGTAAAAAATAAAACAAGGACTCTGTCACAGCTGCCGCGATCTACGCACTGCAACAATTAAAAAAACCTCACTTCTTTAACTCGGGTCCGAACATTCAGATGCGGCTTTTCATTCTTCATTTAGCTTCATCGTCAATGTGCCTTTACGCTTCACTGAAGACTAACGCGCCACGATTATTTTAAACTCGTAATTCCGCCACCAACTTGTGAGGATGTTCGTTTAGTCAACATCGAGATCATTACGAGGCAACTTTACTGAATTTATAAAGAACGAAGGGGAATGGTAATCGACCAAGGTGTATATTAAGAACTATCCAGTAATTCGCGTGAGTTATTTACAGTAGTACACGGGGCCATTAGTAGTTAATCATTCGCGCCCTTTTTTGGTAATTAAAAAAAAATTGTTTAAAATAATGGGAAAGCAGACATAGAAATGAAATAATTAAGCTATATTTATACCTTTTTTTGCACTGTTATTTTCACATTTATGTCCTCGGATTCCATGTTTGATTGTAGGTGTGAGAGGAGAGGAACTGCTCGTTCTACCTCTGACACAATGCCTTAGTACGCCTCTTTCCAACTTTCGGATTAGTTAGATAACTACAGATTACATAGCCACACAACGAAATTTCTTCTCTGCAAAGAACGGATGAGGTAACTACTGTCTGAAGACTGCATTGTTTCTGACTCTACGTACTGTACAGAGGTTATTCTGTGGTAGATCTTAAATAATTCTTTACTCTCTTTAGCGCTTAAAACGACTGTTCTGTGGAACAGTTTGACCCTGCAGCATCCGAAACGCTATTAATATATTTGGAAAAAGGTCCGACAAGCCTTTACTCAGGAGGTACTTGTACAACTCCAGTAACGACAACTACTTTATCAATCCAGACTCAAGGAAGTAACTCACGGGTGTGGACACTTGTTTGTTCAAGTACCGTCAAAATCCCCCCGAAAGAATGCTTGTAGGTTCCCCAACTGTATAGTTTCATGAAAAAGTCAAACTTTTCAGTCACGTTCTTGACGTTGAAACATGTAACTTTGTACCTACCGTTTCCTCGCTTGCGTTTCTTTTTTATGTCGTATGCGTAGTTCTGTTCGACGCTTGTTTCTACAGCTAACAATAATGATCAATGGTACAGTGTTTTTCTTATAAGTATACTAACAAGGTATGTTAAAGTTCAAAGGTCTAATAATGTTGTTAAATGGTTTCAGGATATCATTCCTCGGCAGGGTTAGGAAGCGCATTTCCAGTGAGTCATGTGAATTCAAAACATCTTAAACTTGTGAATGAGTAGATGGTTTTTCTCTCATGCACTGGTGATCATCTGAAGAGCCACCAAGAAGATATACAAGCACTTTTTCTGGTCGTCATAGCAACGATATTCGACAGACCAGTAAATCAGTGCAAGTGGTCTTGGCTACGGCGACAGTAGGCCAGACCAGACACGACCCCTTGATGTATACACTACTGTTTCTGAAAATTACTACACCAAGGAGGAGAGCTGATATTACAGTGAAATTTATTCTACGGATTATCGACATAACAGTACACAAGACTAGACTTACAAAACTGCACACGCACTTTGACCGTGAGAATTCAGTACGGTGTGAATCCACCACGAGCTGCAATGAGAGACTGTATACGTTGTGGCATTGAATCAAAGAGAGGCTGGATATGCTGCTGGGCAACACACTGCCACACGGTTTGTAGGTGCTTCCACAAAGCATCGGCAATGGTTGCAGAAGGATCAGAGAGAACAAATTGTCGAATGACAATATCCAGACATTTTCGATGGTTGACATGTCGGTTGAACGTGCAGGTCAAGGAAGCAGTGGTACCTGTAGTACTTCGATGAAGGCTACCGCATTCCTCGCCACATGTGGCTGGACATTGTTCTGTTGAATACGGCTATGTGGAGCTGCCAGCAGGAAGGACAGTGTCTCGGGATCTAAAATTTCCCTGATGTAGCAGAAATTTACTGACGTAGCGGTTGCTATCCAAATTGCCTTCAGCACGTAAGAGGTGAGATCGCATGTTATAGCCAATGGCATCCCAAACCATCACATTTGGCGTATGTTCGTTATGTTGCTCAATAATGCAGTCTGCTCGATAGTGTTTACACGTGTTACCTCTTATGCGATTGTATGGTAGTACCATTTTTCAACAAGACAATGCACGGCAACACACGCTCGTGTCTCTATGAATTGTCTGTTGAGATACTCCCGTGGCCAGCATGATGCCCGGATCTGTCCTCGATGGAACATGTGTGGAACCAGCCAGGATGTCAGCTCCGTCCCAGTGCCAGTTACCACAGTTGTGTGCCGGCTTGCCTCAGAAGAGGATACAACGGCTTTTATGATACCCTTCCCAACCGACTCAGTGCATGCATCCAGGTCAGAGTGGTTGCAACGTCATACTGATATTGGACTCGTACGGGTAAGTTGTTTGTAAATTTAACTCGATTTTGTAATCACTGAAGTAACATCACATAGTAACTCAACCCTCGAAGTTTCATTTCGTTTCCTCCTCCCCATCTAGGTGCTTCATTTTTTTTCCCGTCAGGCAGTGTAGTAGAAGTAGTACGAGTATATTCCATAAGCAAATAAGGTGGCTTCTACACATGTTCATAATGTGTTTATCTTGTTGAGTTTAGTTACTTTTTGATAGTGTAGTAAAGTGCATAACAGTTGACGCGTCGTGTTTTCGACTTCAGTCTGGGTATCCAGTTAATCTATGATTGTGTTTGAGTTGACTAAGAACTTTCTTTCAGACATAATAATTTTCTCTCCTTTTTGAGGAGTGGATTTTATGGTTCGTCTACGTCCTGGTTATTAGAGCATGGAGACGATGAGTTGCAAGGAAAGGGAAGGACTTTGGCAAAGACCTGTTGGAGGAACCATTCCGGTAATCGTTTGGAGCGTGTACCGAGTTTGTCAATAAATCTTTTTCTGATCGACGTTTTCCTTTAACTTCGGTATTGTTGACTTTGGCGATAGTTCTGTTCAATGCCTCGTTCCTTACCTTCCCTGGCTAGCTGTTTGCTAGTAAAATATATTCTCGGCACCGCAAGTGGTAGGAGAAACAGCTCTTGTTAGTACAACAGTTTTCTTATATCGATTCGAGATAGGACCTCTGTGAAATAATGCCTTGTCCTTAAGAACGCCCTGGAGTCGAGCAGACTTTTTCGGTGTAACTAGGAGCAGGACACCTCAATACACCCTCCTACCCCAGGCGAGACGAAAATTTGACTCGGTCCTCACGCGTGAAGGCTGTCAAGTGCTACTCAGCAATTTAACGGAAGTAAATATGGGCACGAGCACAGCTGGCAACAACACTCCTTTTGCCACCGTTTTTTGGAACAGCTGTTTCCCGATTTTCGTAATCCTTGCCTGGACAAAGAACTTAGGTGTATGGCCAATACCGTGTAAACAACGAAATGTCCACAAATTTCAGTTTTCCTTAACAGACATCTTTATATATAAAGATGAATGTATGTTAGTTTGTTTGTTCTTCATACAAATCCACAGTTTTCATCTGATCTCGATGAAACTTTGCACACTCATCCTTTGAAACAAGGAGAAAAATACTGTCTACATTTGGTTGAAAAATTATAAGTAGAAAAAAAACACATGTTGTCTCATAACTTCGAAATACGGCGATAGACAGACACGTTGGATATGGAATTCTCCGTAGCGTGTTTCCGTGTAGTGGACTGGCAGCTCAGTGGTTAAGCCGCTTGCTTACGAACGTCGTGGTCTCAGGTTCAAATCTCCGTGGATGCTAAGATTTTTAAAAATTGTTTTTCATCGTAAGAGTTGGGCCTGGGCCGTAGGTTATTCGGATTGAATGTTAATCTGTAGATATTAGAAAGTTAGGGGTGCAATGCGAGGCAAATCGTAGGTAGTCTTGCAATGTTGTAGGTGTACATTTTTTTACGTTATAATGATCCCTTAGGTGTTGTTCGCAGTCAGTGTGTGAGTGTGAACCACAGTAATATTATTATAAATGCCGAAGTAAGTCTCTTTCTTTTTGTTACATTTTGACGACTAAATGGCTATATCGTTGTGATGGAATTTTATAAGGAAATCTGTATGAAGGGCACAGGATATTTTTTCCAGTATGGTTAATAGTTGTAGTCACGAAATTTTGAGACCTTATCGAATGGTGACAGAAATATGTTGAAAATTGATTATCTTCAAGAGACAGGTTCGACGGTACAATGATATAGTGATAGCTTTCCTGTCATATTATTGCGACTCGATATTATTTGCGACCAATCCTTCGTTACCAACAACTTTCGACATTTAATTCTGGCAAAAAAATGCTTAATCCCCGCGTACGAAGTCGCGGGTACGAGCTAGTAATGAATAAAGGCCTATTTGAGTACAGTATAAGTAATTTGAGAGTTACGTTTAACGTTACGGATGAATCATGGAAAGTTACATTACATTTATGGTAGTTGTAGGTATCTTTTTTGCCTGAGAGCTTAACACGTCATCGACACCTAGGTTATTAGAGGTGGGAAATCACTGGGGATTAGGAACGTGCCGGGAGTGATTTCCTGAAACCTTGGAAAACTGAAATCTTAATGGACAGATGGGGATTCGAATCCGCGTCCTTCCGTATGAGAGACCAGAGCGTTACCACTCACCCATCGGGCTTGGTGTGTAGATATCGAAATGGGACATATTTAAAACTTTAAATAAGTCAGGAAGAACATATTAATTAATGTTATGCTTATGATAAACTGGAGATAACAATTAATCACAACAAATTGTTAGAAAGTGAGATGGGATTAAGTTGTAAGCAATAACAATAAAAATTCAAATGAACGAGTAGAAATTAAGCGGGAAAATAAATGATAAAATTATGAAAGACATAAATGAGTGTCAAGGATAAAAGATAAATATTGCGTGATTCACTGAATAAATTGTTCTGTTGCATAATTTGGATCAAGATGTAAGAGATTAAAAGAAAACCTCTAGATAGAAATTTTGAGTACGTAAATATAAACCACATGAAAAAACGTAGCGGAAATGGTGAAAATAACCGTATCTTAAATGCCTAAATTGGAACTCATAATGTACAAATGATAAGAACAGTTGTTATTTCAGAAGTAAAGTAGTTAACGTATTAAATTTGTTGAACTTCAAGATGCCAAATTCATTAAAAAAAAAAATCTGTAGTGTTGCCAACGTTAAATTGCTCTCGTTCCAAACTCATTAGACTTAAAATACCTGTATAATCACAACTGTAATGATTGAGCAGAATGCATAGTCTCAATTTATGTTAAAATTTGCTCGTATGCTGATATCATAATGTTTATAATTGTATTCTAATTACCCGACACAAAGTAGTTTTACTGCCATCGTATAACCCAACAGACGCTAGAAAATTAAACTGTAAACACACGCAGTTACTAGCTTTATATTTTGCAGATTTTAGATACTTGCTTATTGAATTTCCACAGCTGTTGAGTCAATACAATACAGATAAAGCACCCTTTTCCGAAGTAGAACATGAACCGGCAACAGAGCGTTGTTATACCATTCAATATTCGTTCAATTCAATTCACTGTCTTGCAGTTGTAATCATTTGCATTCTTTCTGGTTTATTTTACTTGGTCACTGCACGTTGTTTGGTAAGGCGAAAGTAGTGTTTCGTAAAGAATGTGAGCGATCACATTTTATAAAACGAATTTTTTCAAAAATTAATTTGCTCATCTTTCGCGTTATACCAAACGAAGTTATTAATCGCAATCCCATATGCTCTAATACAAGCCACCCACTGATTCAGTTCATTATTATTGCCTGAAACAAACGATCTTTTCTCTTTACTACCTTGGGAACATGGCTGCTGGAAATAAGTTAGGGTAATATGAAAAAAACTACAGAACACTTTTTGATAAATTTCAGGCATTTGGTGTACGGTGTATCTTTTGTTGAATAAATAAACTATTACTGTTGTATATTTCTGGTTGTAGTTTATTTACAGACGATTTTACATTATCCAGAATTTCTGGAATTGTTGATCTCGTGGATTAACACAGCAGTTTCTTAAGAAACATTTATTCATATGACGTCAGCCTGTTATATTATTTTTGACGTATCTGGAAGTATGAGAGTTCGATTGGGTTTGAAATGAAAATGGAAAAAAGAATTAGTGATTTTATTCTTTCAAAATTACACTCATATTTCTGATGTATGCAAATACCTTACCGGAAAAATCTTGCTTTGTACGTGGCTCAGTTTTTGTTATGGCATTACGTCTCGTTGATATTGAGTTCATTAGAGGTAAGAAAGGACTGGATAAAGGAACGGGAAGCATACGAAGTTATGACAAACAGCAGCAGAAAAAATCCATCATACCGAAAATAAGCTTTATTTCGTTACAGTGTCACATACTTCTTATGCAGTCCCCTTACAGAAGGTAGGGTCATGTATCTCCTGAAGTACGGATCAAATTGCATGGTGAAGAGAACTTTTTTTAATTACGTTAAACAATTGAGATGACAAAATAGTTTATTTGGCTTAAGGTGAAGTATTTAAATGGAACAATTGTGGTAAACTCCCCATTTTTTTTTTCATTTTTTCGCCGGTAATTCAAATTGAAAGACCATTATTGCGAGTTTTCTGTTGTAGGTAGAGATAGGTTAACGCGGATTTTGATATCTTTTTATGCTCTACAATTTTTCGCTTATTGTATTGTCTCTCTTTAACGGTTTAAACAGCGTACGTTATGAAAGCGCTCAGGAACCAAACTTTTCTTCGACTTGATTCGCTAAAAACGATATGGCTAAGCTCTCGTAGGTAATAGGCTAGTGTTCAATATTCTTAATCCTTTATCGAGAAATGCGGTACATAACAGCGAGTTTTCAGAGTTTCCTGAGATTAGCACAGCCATGTAGACATATAGACACACGTCGGAGACTTCATTCTATATTATACAGGGTGTTACAAAAAGGTACGGCCAAACTTTCAGGAAACATTCCTCACACACAAACAAAGAAAATATGTTATGTGGAAATGTGTCCGGAATTGCTTACTTTCCATGTTAGAGCTCATTTTATTACTTCTCTTCAAATCACATTAAACATGGAATGGAAACACACAGCAACAGAACGTACCAGCGTGACTTCAAACACTTTGTTACAGGAAATGTTCAAAATGTCCTCCGTTAGCGAGGATACATGCATCCACCCTCCGTCGCATGGAATCCCTGATGCGCTGATGCAGCCCTGGAGAATGGCGTATTGTATCACAGCCGTCCACAATACGAGCACGAAGAGTCTCTACATTTGGTACCGGGGTTGCGGTGAATCGAGGAAGTACAGTACATACTAACGAAACTAAAATGAGCTCTAACATGGAAAGTAAGCGTTTCCGGACACATGTCCACATAACATATTTTCTTTGTTTGTGTGTGAGGAATGTTTCCTGAAAGTTTGGCCGTACCTTTTTGTAACACCCTGTATATCGATAAGGTGCAAAATTCAAGGAAAAAATTGCAACATATAAATAATAGAGGTAATGCAAGATAAATTAACTATCGTAAAATAATTGTTTATTAAAGTATCAAAACGCTATGTCTGACAAGTCTGCCTACAAAGAAAAGATCAGTATAAAAGAAAAATGCAATGATGCAAGACTAAAAACTGCTAATACCGGGTTGCTGTTATTCGACACGAACGTCAGTTATGTTTCATGCTGAACTGAGTTTTCAAATTCCTGCCCTGCACTGCGCCACGCAGCTCAGTGTGAACCGAGGTAGGTGTTACAACTCTGAAGGAAAGGCTGCCCGAGCGGTATACTAATCACACCCTGCTATTCGGCTAATTGGAAGGGATACAAAGAACAAACTGCACCAGTCTTCAACGACGGTTTGTATATGAATAACATTGATCATTTCTGAGGTCTTTAGTTCTTTACATTTACATTTAGATTTCTTGTGAGATGTGATAACCACCACATACCCGCCAGTGTGGTTCAGGGAGGCTCAATGAGACCGGGCACGAGCACAGGCCGTCCTGACTGCTGTTTTAGGAGGTTTTACGCAGCCATCTAGGTGAATGCCAGGTTGGGCCCCAAACTCAACCTCATAAACTACACATTTCACAAATAAAAAAATACACTTAACACACACTGAACATAATATTTTATCCATGATGGATTGGTGGAACTTCCGCGACTGTGATGTCAAATATGGGTTGTAAAAAGTACAGCAACCAGTCACAATATGATGTTGTTTATTAAACCATTACCGGTTTCGAGATATACCTGCTCATCTTCAGATGCTTTGTAAATGTTTACATCAACAAATGCAATATACAGGAATGTATGGTTGTCATTTTGCATCTGAATATATGCAAAATGACAACCATACATTCCTGTATATTGCATTTGTTGATGTAAACATTTACAAACCATCTGAAGATGAGCAGGTATAGCTCGAAACCGGTAATGGTTTAATAAACAACAACATCATATTGTGACTGGTTGCTGTATTTTTTACAACCCATATTTGACATACAGACCATACAATTAAATGTGCAACACCGAGAAAGGAATATTGGAATTTCAGGAAACTTTGTAGATATATCTAGGGTCATACCCAGAAGAAATGATAACAAATTGAAATATATCAGGCTAAGTTTATTACCTATAGATACAGTTGTCAGTAAGAAATGCGTCCACCTTGAACACCTATAGATTCGTGGATCCTTGCCGGCATTGAATCCATAAGTGTTCTGATGTCTTCTTGGGGTAAGTCTCTCTAGGCCAGCATGTCTTGTGCAGTCAGTTGTTGCACAATTCGTGCTGGGTGACCATGTGATCTAATGTGTCTACTGCTGACTTCCCAGACGTGTTCTATTGTGGACAAATCTGGGTACTATGCGGTCCAAATTGTGACCGTAACCGCTCGCAAGGCTTGTGTTGCGATGGCCACAGTATGACAGGCATTATTCTGTTGGAAGATACTATTTGGATCGAGGACATGAAGGGTATCACAATAGGGTGCAGCACCCCATCCACATAGCAGTGGTCTGTCATTGTGCCTTCAACAACAACCAACTCAGTCCTACTGTTGAACTGATTACCCCAACTCATGACACCAGTGGCTGGACCTGTGTGACGTTCTGAAATCACAGCATGGTAAGCCGTTTCTCTGCTACGCGTTCGTCCATGTTGCCGATTATCACTTTGCCATAGAAAGAATTGAGACTCGTCTCTAAACGCAAATACACGCCATTCACGTGTCTATTTGCGTTTTGCAGTACACCAGGTTAGACGATGCCGTCAATGAAATCAGGTTAATGGAATACATTGTGTAGGGGTCAGAGAGAGTAACCCAGCTTTAAGCAATTGGGTTACAATCGTCTGGGGTGTGATTCTCTCTGTATCCACTGTTTGGCTCTAGCCTGCAGTCACCCGTCTGCCAACAACAGCCACCCACACAATTTGGCGGTCTTCACGTACTTTGGTCCTTCTGTATGAACCTGTGCCTGCTACAGGTGTACTAGAGCCTTCTTTCAACCACCGTGTAACAAGTCTGTATACTGACATTGCACTATGGCCAATCCATCGGGAGATTTCACGATATGATGCACCCATTTCAAACACGCCAATTCTCCGACCTCTCTCACAGTTAGACATTTGGGTTTAGAAGGTCGTCACTCTTCGCCTTGTCATATTAGCCCAATAAGAACTTGTTAACAAAAAAAGTGTCATGTTACCCCACACTGTTCATCACTTGTATGCTAAAAACATAACAATTTTGCATAAATAATAGTCGTTTGATTCTCATACTATTAAATGTAAAGCTTTAAATTTTTAATCATTTAATACTTTTCATATGGGGATACTTGGGGCGAAATTTCATTCATTTATCACAACTCCGTCTGGGTGTTGCAATTTTAATTTGCACCAGTGTAGTTACACATTTCACAGACAGATGGCAACACTTGACTTCCTCCGTTAGTACGTACAGGTAGGTATAAAATACTTGGTGTCAGCAAGGAGATACAGCAGTAAAACCAAAGCTCCAAATTAGACCACGCCAATGATGAGTAAAATTCACCAAAGACAGTCGACCCCTAATGTTGGGGAAAGGCGGTGAAGAAGAAGAAGAAAGAGTGATAACTGTTAGTTTTTGTTTAAAACGATTGATTATTGATAAGTTTCGATGAACGAGTGTAAAGTTGTTGAGACCTGACAACAAGCCTGAACTGATCTTTATTTTTCTACTTCATCTTCTGTTTTGTCTGGCAGATAGCCCTTAAATTAAAAATTCAATGCACATGTAATTTTCATGTGTGTGGATTATACGAACATCTTCCATAACAATTGTTTAACATGTAACTATAACCTCGGCGGAAATTTCATTTTCCAATAGAGGTCACACGTGTACATGCTGCATTCATCTCATCAATGTGCCAGTAGCGTTACTTAACATTTAAAATTCATTTATTACTTTCAGTTTTAACAGGTGAGAGGGAAAATGATGCGTGCCACTGAATAAAATTTTATCTCCCAGAAAATTAATTTTTGCTTAAATTAATTTGTATCTCTATGCCTCCCTATTGTCAAACTACATAGCCATAAAATCGAACGCATTAAAAAAAGTAGTTTTGACTGATTTATATCACTCTGACTCCTGAAATCAGACGAAGCTTATTCATTTTTTTGTTACAAGAAATAACAGATAAAGGAAAACTATTCATAAAGAGGATACAGCTCGCCGACGACAATAATTTTACAGTCACAAAGCAAGAATAAAATAAATCGGCGACCGTTTGAGAATTTGCAAAAAAATTAAGAATAACACTAATAAAACTAAATCTGATTTCTCCTGGGTTCTAATTCTATGACATAGCTTTCACAGATCTTCTTACGACCATTCAACTCCCAAAGGAGGTTTCCCGCCGAACAAGCGAAACCAACATTGCATTATTATTATAAAATAATAATAATTTCGTGTGGTCGTAAAGACCTTGTGACAGGGTTTCTACTGGCGGCGCATTCCGCCCCTGTCGTAGCCGCCTTAACCTAGCCCGGCAATCCTGCCGGGTACAGGGGACCTACAGTCTAACGTGAAATCCAAACCACAGAAGCGTTCTGGCGTTCTTCGAATTACACAGCAAGCTGTGCCAGAGGTGAAGATCGGGTTAAGTGCCAATGAAAATCCCAGCCGAGACAGGGATTTGAACAGGGGACCTATCAACATCCAGTCAGACACCTTAACCACTGAGCTACCATACCGCTTATTATTATTATTATCATTTGCGACGCAATTAATGCCCCGGAGGATATTTCCGTAGGTAACTAATTACTTTTTTTTTTTTTTTTTTTTACATATTTTAATCTTAAAGTTCTTCACATTCTGAGGTATAGTCTTCATTACGAAATTAATGAGCGGTGTCGAAGCTCAGTGGTTCAGGTCTCAGGTTTAAATCAACGCGGGGCCTGCAATTTTTAAGAGCTGTGTTTAATCATATCAGCTATGCCAGGACGTTCCGTGCTTCGGATTCCACGTTAAACTGTAAGTCATAGAGGAAAGGAACTGGTCGTCATATTTCTGACACAATTAAATGAATTGAATGATATACTGCGATGATCCGATGCAAATTTCCCTAGTCATCCAATTATCATTCCACTTGAGCAATAGAATAGCACATCAGCAGCTCAAAGTGAACTTCTGCCACCAGAGGGTGAAACATAATTTCTATCCTAAGTATCTTGGCATCACCTTAGACCGCTCCTTAACATTCAAAACAACACCTCGAAAACACAAGTCAGAAACTGAAAACACGAAACAACAACATGAAGAAGCTAGCTGGTACTTCGTGGGGAGCTGATGCGGACACACTACGAACAACCGCTCTCACCATGGTTTACCCTGTCGCTTAGTACTGTGCTCCAGTGTGGCAACGTAGTACTCATACTAGAAAAATCGACGTCCACCTGAATGAGTGTATGAGAGTAATAACTGGCACCATAAAATCCACCCCAGTCCCCTGGTTGCACCTGATCAGCAAAATACCACCTCCAGAGATAAGACGCCAAGAAGCAACGGCACGTGAGTGGATAAAACTACACCATCCTGATCATCCACAGGATATCCCAATCCACGAGGTTCTAAATAACTTACCACCCACTCGTCTTAAATCCAGAAATCCGGTATGGCAAGTTGTATTTGACTTTGATGTCATGGAAAAATGGCGGCAAAGCTGGAAATCCGCATCTGTAAAACATCCAGACATTAAAGATCCCACAACTGGACTTCCAGGATTCCATCTAAATAGAGACCAGTGGGTCAAACTAAATTGCCTAAGAACAGATCATGCGAAATGCAACGCCATGCTGTATAAGTGGGGTCTTCAGGATTCTACTGCATGTGACTGCGGTGCTCCTTCCCAGAGTGTGGAACATATTATCAGGGAATGCGCTCTACGGAAGTATGATGGACTATTTGAAGATGGTTTTGGAGCTACAAGTTCCTTCGCAGAATGGCTGGAAGAACTGGACATCAGCTTGTGAACAGTACCAATGTTCTTGTCATTGTATATATTTATTATTGTATTAGTAGCTTGCCATACGACAAATAAAATAAAATAATAAATAAATAATAATCATCTTATATAAACTGAAGAGCCAAAGAAACTGTTATAGGCATGCGTATGCAAACACAGAGGTATGTAAACACTCAGTGTACGGCGCTGCGGTCGGCAACGCCTATATAGGACAACAGATGTCTGGCGCAGGCGTTAGATCGGTTACTGCTGCTACAATGACAGGTTATCACGATTTAAGTGAGTTTGAACGTGGTGTCATAGAGATGGGACACAGCATCTCGGAGGCAGCAATGAGGTGGGGATTTTCCCGTACCACCATTTCACAAGAGCAACTTGATTTTCGGGAATCCGGTAAAACATCAAATCTCCGACACCGCTGCGGCAAGAACGGGACCAACGACGACTGAAGAAAATCGTTCAACTTGACAGAAGCACAACCCTTTCGCAAATTGTTGTGGATTTCAATGCTGGGCCATCAACAAGGGTCAGCGTGCGAACCATTCAACGAAACATCATCGATAAGGGCTTTCGGAGCCAAAGGCCCACTCGTGTATGCTTGCTGAGTGCACGACACTAAGCTTTACGTCTCGCCTGTGCCCGTCAACACCGACATTGGACTGTGGATGATTGGAAACAAGTTGCCTGGTCTGACGAGTCCGTTTCCAATTGCATCGAGCAGATGGACGTGTACGGGTATGAAGACAACCTCATGAATTCATGGACCCTGCATGTCAGCGGGGGACTTCCCAACCTGGTGGAGGCTCTGTAATGGTGTGGGGCGTGTGCAATTGGAGTGACATGAGACCTCTGATATGTCTAGATACGACTCTGACAGGTGACACGTACGTACGCATGCTGGCTGATCACCTGCATCCATTTATGTCCATTGTGCATCCCGATGGACTTGGGCAATTCCAGCAGGACAATGCGATACCCCACACGCCCAGAATTGCTACAGAGTGGCTCCAGGAACACCCTTCTGAGTTTAAACACCACCGCTAGCCACCAAACTCCTCAGACATGAACATAATTGAGCATATCTGGTGTGCCTTGCAACGTACCGTTCAGAATACTCTTACGGATGTATGGACAGCCCTGCAGGATGCATGGTGTCGATTCCCTCCAACACACTTCAGACATTATTCGAGTCCATGGCACGTCGTGTTGCGGCACTTCTGCGTGCACGCGGGGGCCCTACATTATATTAGGCACGTGTACCAGTTTCTTTGGCTCTCCAGTGTACTTTGAGTATGAAGATTCCCCCCCCCCCCATCTACTTTTGCGATTTACTAATTATTCATCAGTTCCCTTGGTAATTTATTCCAATCCCTGACATCTTTACCCACAAAAGGAAATCTTCCCACTCCATTACGGATGTAATCTAGTGCCAGTTTGTGCCCATGGTCATCTTTCCAATGTTCTACTACCAATATCCTTCCAAGCTGCTAAACCAACATACGTCTTGTACACTCCTAGCACTCTCTTCATCCTCCTCCTGTCTTCCAATGATTCCCCCTCCAGCTCCTTTAGCAACACGGCGTTGTACATGAAATGCCTCCAGTGCGTTAAACTAATGAAACTTCATATTACACCATTCTGATTATGGATAAATAAACAGCCATTAAGGCAGACGGAAGAAGCTTCTTAACAGTATATCTTGTACTCTGGTGAGACTGCTAACAAGAGAATAGTGCAAAGTTGTGGTATCCTTTATATTCACACCACTAACAGGGGACACCTTTGACTTCTTACGCTCGGAACCGCACGAAAACATGCTTACATTAATAAGCGATCATAAACAAAACAGTGGTGTGTGTCATTTCCATGCAAAAACTTTGCATTATACCTCAAGTAACATTTTAATAGAGAGAAACAAAATGACAAGATATCAGTACCATATGAAGGAAATTATACTTAATTCAATGACGTCAGTGTGTCATTACATTGTTAATCAACAGTGTCAAAAACGCTATGCTTAATGTTCTTAATATAGCGCACAACACGCATATACAGCAGTACCACACACCTGATAGTGCTTATATTAGTCCTCAAAGTGCAGATGCGGGATTTCGATGAAGTGGTTAAAACAAAATGGAAGAGAAAAATATGCACACGTCCCTAAAGACACGTCATCATATTCCACATCACTTTCGCATTCACTCAGTCCAATATCAAAAGCCACATTAATTACATTTTCAAATGATGATGTTGGTATGTCATAACTAATGGCGCTAAAAGACAAGTGCGGAGTTCTGCATAGAAATGACACACACCACTGTTTTGTTTATGATCGCTTGTTATTCTAAGCATGTTTTCGTGCGGTTTCGAGCATTCGAGGTCAAAGGTGTCCCTTGTAACCGTAAACTGTTGTGAGATGTTCTTGGCATGTTCGTAAATCAAAATAGGGAGAATCAAGATACCAGTGCCTACTAAAAAAACAATTTGTGCCACAATACTTAACACTTCCATCCGATAGATGAATCAACACCAACAATGCTGTGTAGTTTCACTTAAGAAGTTTGCAGACCTTTAGTACAAAAACTAATGATGAAAAATGGTTTACCACCCCTTCTCCTACCCAGCTGGCTGTCTAGCTTATAGCGAAAATTTCTTCCACCACACGCACTCAAAAGGAATTCATTTCCATAGAGTAAGTGTCATAACTATGTACACAACTAACAATACCTTACGACAGTACCTAGAGAGGAAAATAAGCAACAAAAGTTTGTAGTAGGCTAGATCATGTTCTTGAAAGTTCGATTTGAGTTCATCACGAATCTAAGATTGACATTAACGCAAAACAAAAATTCTGAAATGGAAGAGTAATATGACAGAAATTGTGGCAAAAGTCTTGTTGAAATATGTATGAAAAAACAATAAATGCATACAGTGAATGGTTAGTATAGTCTGTTAATTGAAACTATCTTCTGATTATATGAGAACGAAGTTTCTCTGGGCGCTAAGAATTTATAAAATGCTCTCGGGCAACTAGCAGAGTTGACAAAGTGTTATCACACGATATTTCGGCGATAAAATTCACTGTCGTCACCAGAAGATGGCGACAGTGTATGTGATAGCCAAAATTTCGTGTGATAACACTTTGTCAACTCGGCTAGTCACCCGAGAGCATTTTAAAAATATCTTCATATTCCTTGCAGTTATCCCGCTGCTGTAGGGTCGGCCTTTTCAATGTGTGACGTCTTTGGTATTTGGCTGCCTTTGTCACTGACGCCTCCAGTGGACGAAAGCTGTGCTGCCATCTACCTGTGAAACGTGTAACTATGTTCTATGTGCGCTAAGTGTATTTTTTGTTCGTGTATTTGTAGTTTATGAGGCGGAGATTGGGGAAACATTTAAGAACTATAACAAAAACTAACTGAAATATTTTCTTATTTATACTACGTTGCATCACTATTAATCCATATTACATCAAAAGCTGTAATTATGTCCCGAAGTCTTCGGTACATTTTTAAGACGTTTGAACAGCACTTTTTCACGTTATGTTGATATTTCGAACCATCATATTCTATTTTCTTCGGCGTAAATCGTATTTCTGAATGGTATGAGCCAAATTCTTACACGAAAGTCATTCCATTTTGACCCGTATGCCCTGAAGTCCCGAATAATGTAATTTAATTAAATTCAATTTAATTGCGATGGAGGGTACACTGATTGCTACCCTTAAGGATCATGAAGAATTCTGTTGAACTGAGGATACGTGGATTCGTGGGACAAGATGTTCAGACCATACTCCCTTCAGAGTCAAAACTTTAATTTCGTTGTATTAAAATCTGGACCTTCTGATGATGATCACCACACAAGTTTGGTTAGCTTCCCAGATCAAGATTTTGGGTGAATATGCAAGTCTTACTTCCGAATTTGTTTGAATCACTTAGAGACGTATGTATGATGACATACAGCACTATCTGAACCCTGTCCAGGCCATGTTAAGGAGCACACATGTTGAGTTGGACCCTAAGTCATACGTCGCTAGGCTGCGCCTTCCCTAGGGCGCTAATGACCTAGACGTCGACGCGCCCTAAAACACAAAAAGAAACAAAAAAAACAAAAAAAAAAAAATAGCTACTCCTTCTCGAACTTGAAGTTCGTGGAGTTATGTGCCCATAGATGAGCAAAGGCAAACAACCCTTACGTGACGGATTACAAATCTGTATGTATGTATTTCAATTTAAACAATGCGTACAGCTGGATCATGCCAGAGCGTCTACCATCTGGAGGGTGTCGATGGTTTAAGAGACAGATTGCCAGCAAAGACGTAATGAAAAACACCAGCAGGTAGGAGACCTTCCACCGTGTCCAGGCCACAAAGCCAGATTAGGTACTACCTTCCCTAAGTGGATGACATCACTGGAATACATGGTTCTGTATGATCTCCATTACTACGTTCTCCACCAATCTAGAGACTTGAGGATGTGGTTGGGCATGGTGCACAGAATATTTTTCGAACAGTCACCGTTGTTGAAGGAATCTACATCTACATCTCTTCTCCCCAACTCACAAAATTGTAGGTGGCAGAGGATGCTTCGCACCAAATCTAACTCTGGGCATTCCAGTCCCGAATAGCACGAGGGAAGAAAGAATTCATATAAATATCAGTGAGGCATCTAATTTCTCTAATCTTATCTCTCCAGTCATTGCAATCAAAATGCGTTGGAGGACGAATTATTTCATCGCACTTGTAAATAATATAACAATTCCGAGTGGTCGCAATGACCTGAAGATAGGGTTTCTATTGGCTGGCATTCCGCCCCTGCCGTTACCGTCAACCTAACCCGGCAATCCTACCGAGTACAGGGGACCTACAGTTTAACATGGAATCCGAACCACGGAAGCTTTCTGGCGTACTTCACATTACACAGTAAGCTGTGCCAGAGATGAAGGTTGGATTAAGCGCCTCTGAAATTTCCTGCCGAGACAGGGATTCGAACCGTGGACTTTTCGATCTCCAGTCAGACGCATTAACCACTGATCCACCGTAACTCTACACTCGTAAATGAATGGAGTTGATCGCATATTTGCCAATAGAGTCAAATGGAAGCTACGTCGTCTATGTGCTAGACCAGCGGTTCCCAACCTATGGGTCGCGACCCACTGGTGGGTCGCGACGTGTGTTTTGGTGGGTCGCGGAACAATCGACGTTTTTGCCCCGAAAATATATCTTTTATTTCATCTATTTAAAAAATATAACACGATATTTTACAAGTGCAGTAATCATGAAAGGTATTAGCTTAAATTAAATTAAAAGGAAAAAAAAGTTTTCGTAATCAGTCAGCCGGTATTATACAATAACCACGTTGTGAGATATAACAGCGGCAGCATTCGCGCAATCCTTATGGCAACCCCTGAACATTCCCTCTCCCGCCCCGCTCTAAGGTGGAGATGTGCGCACATACCACCGGCAGTTTTACTTCTCTGATTTTCATTTTCTTGTTTATGCTTGAATCGAAACCAAAGTCTTTGATGCAAACAGTCTTTCTCGGCTTGTGAGAGTGAATTGTTGTTTGCGTTTTGTTTTGATTGAGAGCAGATTTAATGTGATTATGGAAAGTTTGTTGAGGACTGGATCGTGCCGTAAAAGAGAGTATCCAGATGGTGAGGAAAATTCAACCTCCACGGCTAGTAATAATATGTTTGAAAATGTTACTGAACCACAACCAAGTATTTGTAATTACAATGCAGGCAGAGAGAAAAAGCAAAAGACGTATCTGTGAAAGTATAAACCGGATTATTTGAAATACAGATTTGTGTTTTCGGGTACTTAAGAGGAGCCAATACCTCAGTGCGTGATTTAGTTGTGAAAATTTGTCCAATGAAAGCATGAAGCCATCAAAACTTGCAAGGCATTTGTCAACCAAGCATCCTGAGTACACGGATAAGCCTCTTGAACTCTTTCAAAATATAATAAAAAAACATTATCTTTCGACCAAATTTACAATGGAAAATTCAGTGTCAGGCCAACAAACAGTCTACCATAGCGGCTTACCAAATATCCTTGTTAATAGCAAAGCAGGAAAATGCGACTGATGTGCCAAGTCATATCTACACCTACAAATCGCATTTTAGTGGTTGACTGGTAAGTTTACCATTGTGTTTTCCGGCTCCCAGTGTTCCATATTTTCATACATTTGGGTGAAGTAAAACACAATGATAAACCTACCAATTAACCACTAAAATCTGGTCTGCAGGTGGTTTCCACTAAAAATCGACTTAGCAGACCAGTTGTATTTTAGTATGCTGCTCGAGTTACTTCTAATCGTGGAATTTCAGCAGTTAACTTGATGAGGTGATGGTCTGTGCAGTCGCCTCCCGGTCTATAATATGTTTGTTGTGTTATCGGTTCTTGTTTTTGTTGATAGTACATCCTTTGTACGAAAATTTGCCTTTTCGTAGGATAGAATAGTCGAGAGCGTATCGAGGTCATAGAACAGTTCCCATTCTGATATTAGATAGACTCTCATATTACGAGGGTCGCGAAAATTTTTGTTACTTAAAAGTGGGTCGTGTACCAATAAAGGTTGGGAACCGCTGTGCTAGACATTTCCAGTTCAATCTACGTATCAATACTGTGCCGCTTTCATAAGAACTGTGTCAAGCAATCACGAATCGAGCGGATCTTCTCTGACTTCCTCTATACTGTCAATCATTGCCCCAAACGGCACAACAGTAGTCCAAGGGTTTTTTACGCCTTCTTCATAGTACAAGCGTTAAAATTCTTCAAAATTCAACGCGTGAGTGGTGGTGTGGGTGGTGATTGGTGATGGGATGGCTCGATAGAGGTGTGTAAACGTGACGACTGCAGTGCGCAACCCAGGACAGTGGTTTCGTGAAACATTCGGGTATCTGTGTCTGCTCTAACATTCTCTTGTACGGGCGCGAAAGCATCCTGCAAGTATTTAAGAAAGTACTGCGATTGCATTATCGGGGCGGCTTGGTGGGGGTTGTTTCAGGTACACTACTGTTATCTATACGTTCCAATGTAGGACCTAGATACGATTGTACTTAGAAAATCAGAAAATCAGTAGGAAACTGTTGAGGTCTTTTATGCTCCCGCGAGCAAACAGAAATCCCGCAGCTTGTTTCATATTAACTCTATGGTTACTGTCTGGTAGCTTAGAATCACTTGCTTTATTACTCCGTACGAAACGCTAGAGGTTTTTGGGAATATTACCCATGAGGACCGAATTCACAAGAGTTATGTATGATAGAAGATATGCAAGACATCGCGAAATTGAACACTTTTCATAGTTGGTTTCCAAAATTTTGGCCTAATTTGTAAAGAAACAAGGTTCTTTAAAAAATAAAAACAGTTGTGTATTCGTTGTAAGGTCGTAGTACTGAATATTCTGATTCCATTTGTCGTTACGATTACTGTGCTGCACTGCGTATCCAGAAATTAATTAAAAATGATAGAGAAATAATCGAGGACTCTAAATCAATTTGAAAGTACCGAAATCTCACGTTTGTGGAGAAGTTAGCAGTTATTAAATATCAGTGGAGAAACTGTGTGTAGGAATTCAAAAATGTACTTCGAAGACTTGTCCAATTTTTTTACATTTTTGGTTAATAGTGCAAACTCTTGATTTGATCCTCCGTGAGCGCTCCATCAGCAAGTATCTAATATCATATCGTTCAGATTGATTACAGTTGGGCAGTTAGGCTCGTTTTGTTCCATAGCCTTCGTTTTTTAGCACTACTGAAAGCGAATAATTGGAGAAATCATTTAGTTTTACCGAACTTTTAACAGAAAATATACTAGTATTGTTATCACTATTACTCCGCGAATCACTAAAAGTGGGTGACGAAGAGTGCATTCCACCTATCCTAATGTGCATCTGAAGGGATGGGCGCCCATGGTCTACTTTGAGGAACCATCCCGCCATTCGTCTGGAGCGATCTGGGAAAACCATATCAGGATGGCCGGAGCGGTTTCTCCAGACCTACTCCTGTCAGATTCTAAGTTTTCTTGCTCGATAAATCCCTCCTATTCCATTCCCTAAGGGAGTGACCCATTAACTACATAGCTCCATTTTTGACTCTTATAAACCTCCCCTTTCCCTCCCCACCCTGGCTGAAGTAGCTTTTGTCTCTACTCCTCCCCTCCTCCCCCCCACCCCCGTGTGGCACGTAGCATTTTCCCCGTATTGATTCCAGAAGACATTTTGTACTATTATTCACACATTGTTGGGTGTTCTGTACCTTATTTTAACTGTGACAAATAATATGAATGAAAAGCTACGTGGCATGGCCAAATTCCTTCCCGTTCCTAGCCGCCAATCCTTTTCCGCCTCTAAACCATAAGAAAAGAACCGTACGAAAAAGTTAAAATACTCGAACAATTCTATGTCAGCAATGCCGAAATGAAAGATAAGATTATAAACTGCGTTAACTGGCCATCAAGTCGCTCTGTTGTCGTGTGGGGGAGTAAAGTGGAACCCTCCCGTTTCTAACTCCAGGGTTCTCGAGCCGTGAAGCGATCAGAAGACAATTACCGCGCTAAAGATTTTAGAAGTGAGACATACTAAATTAATCACCACGGACAAACAAAATAAACATTGGTGTGTGTGACAGTTTGTATACTGAAGACTTTTTTTTTTTTTTTTTAATGGCATTCGGCTACTGGGCCATACAGCCAGCTCAATGTGATTTGTTGCTATCAAGTATTGACACAAGGACAAGACATTCGCAGACACAACACTAAACACCTATGCCCTCGACCGGACTCGAACCGGTGACCTTCGGTACGCGGAGCTAGCACTCTAGCCCCTACGCTACCGAGGCCGGCTTACTGACGACTTAGCGAACTATTCCAATAACTCAACCCGTAAGAAACTGTGAATTCAAGCAGACGAACCTTAACAGAAGCTAGCTCGCCATAGACCTGAAGCTGTCTGTGAACTATTAAAAGGAGTTTTTGCATATATTATTGCAGGCATTAATCAATGTGTGGTAAAATTAAAAGAAATTTTTTACTGGAATTAGGGGGAATAGTAATGAAACCACTTAAAAAATCCAAATTGGAAAAAATCGGAATTGTACGGACAACGTAACTGCTGATCTGCTGGATGTACAATAATATTTACAATTACTGAGTCTGTACACCACGTAAGAAACTAAAATGTAATCTCATATATACATAACAATAGACGTGCGTGTCCCTATATCTACTTGAAAAATAGGTATATAGTTTACTTTATTCTCTATTTTACTCCAAAAAAACTTATTATTTTTAAAAAATTTACATTATGTATTTTGCATTTTTAAAAACGAATTTAAATTTACCGCGAAAACTGTCAAGACTGTCATGGCGTCTTGAATGACGTCACACCATCCGAACCAATAGAAAGCAGTCGTGTATGTATATGGCAGGTGTCGAGTGTTCTTTAATTAAAAGTTAATTCTCGTTTTATAAGTACTGTGTAGTGTCCCAGTGTAAAAGCACAGCAATAAGAACGCCAAACAAGTTATTTGTATATGTTCTAAACAATGAACCAATACAGAAAAAGTGGTTAAAACTTGCAAGGAGGAAGGATGCTCATAGGTTACCTGCAGATTTAAGAATCTATTTTTGTGAAGATTATTTTGATATACGTGTTTGTGCACTATATATTTCTAACTCTAAAGCAAAACTGATGAATTTTGTAGAGCCACTACTTTTAAAGTATTGATAATATAATAAGGTATGTGTTGAGGTTGTTTTATGATTTCAAATCTTTCTTTAGTGTTACTTTTAATATAATAAAAACACTCTGGCAGCACTATCATTACCGTGGTGCCACAATCTGATGACAGATTCTTGTGTTTTGTTATCTCCTTAGCATGATTAATCATTAAAAACTGCTATGCGTCAGATTTATTCTTAATGGACACAAGCCTATCGGCACTATGGTGTTTGCATGTCGGTAACTGTGTGGGTTGTGGGAGTTATGGTGGTTGAAACTGAACTACCTACAGTATTTTCATATTTCGACCAAAGTGTTCTAAGAAATCTTTGGAATCTTATACAATGTTCTTGAATGTACTAAAATGTTCTAGAATTTTGCTGAATAATGTTCTAGACTACGACACATTTTTCAGCTATTTACAAATATAAGTAACTTATATGGAACATATTTAGTGTGTGAACCCGTCTTGACGCAAATTTCACTGGCAGTATGCTGATTTGGCAAGGAGTATCATAAATTACTTTTTATCGTGGAAATATTTAAGGTTCCGTGCAAAAACATAAAAACCTTCAAAATTCTTGACAAGCACAACCGAAGACATGGGCACCAGTTAGTAGGTTAAAAAAAAAAAAAAAAAATTTATGAAATAAACAGTAAAGTAAAAGCGAAATTACAGATCTGTGACACGAAAAATGGAAAGGCACAGAACCCAGGAAACCTTAATTCTGGACCCAAATATATTGGCCCTCCTTGTGATACTGTTACGTACTGCTGTGTACTACAGAACGCGAATTTACACTGCGATAACTGAGGAATTTTAACGGCTTTCTTTATGTAAAACATCCAGCATTATAGCACGTACACATTATTGAGTATTAGAATAAATTAAGTTGGCCATTGGGACTAAGACCAGACCTACACTTCTGACAAATAATTTAAATTTCAGACAACATCAAAATTAAACAGCTGTTAGCAGAGAACTAAAAACTAATAAATAACATAGCTTAAACTAAGCATAAATAATGTGTTTTTAGAGTTCTTCATTCATTGCTTTGAGCACCGTCACTACTCGCCATAGACGTTGGGGAGTCTTGGATTCAGTCCAGTTTGTCCTTCGTCGAAGTGTTCAGAATCTGCGACCGTGGAAAGAAGTAAAAATAATTTGTTACTGTTGCGAGCTTGGGTATTGTGAACAGGTTCTGCTTGCGGTATGAATGAGCGCTGTGCACTAACCAAAGGCTTTTAAAAATGATCAAGAGAATTAGGAATGATTGTAGTTTCAACTTCTTGATAACGATAACATTAACCTATAGAAAGTGAAATGTAAGCAACAATTTTTCTACTGCTCGTTTGTTCCTGCATTTTTCCCGCGTTTTGCTCATAAAATTCAAGGCAAAATGAAAGTACGATTCTGTGTACATCTAAAGCAGCACGGGCAATATAAACACCCCAGTCCTACATTAGAAGTTTTACCGCTGTTATTATCCTTCGCTTCTTTTAATTCCTTTTTTACACATTCACGGAAGAAGTAAGAATTTTCAGAAACGTGACTGTGAAAGAATGTTGTTATTGAGTAAAATACCGCTTCATACCTTAGCTTTAATAGAATTATATTATTTAATTCAGGGATAACTTTTTTGAACAGATATTAGTTTTGGGAAAAACAGAAAATAGTGGCAGATTTAAATTACAATGCCAGATATATCGTAAACATCCAAATCTAATGAAATTAAAACTATTAAAGGAAATAGTTCATAACGGGCGGATAGTTACCACCAATTAAATCATTTTCATAAAAGCTACCTCTAGGTATAAAATAGCAAATCATTATTTGGGTGTGAACGTGAAATTACTAGGTGTATGAGTGAGTATCGCAAATACTTTGATATCAAGTTTCCTGCAACAAGCAATATTTCGGCCACTTATTAGAAAAAATCCATATAGTTACGAGATTTAGTTTCAATATCACGCACTTGAATGAAATCTACTGCACACACGTTGACTCGAAGGAAGTCAGAAACGTAAATATGTGTTTAGATCATGAGATCAAAACTTTAAGCATTACTACCATTTTTTGCGGCTAGAAAGTGTGCAAATTCCATTGAAGACATGTATAGTTTCCCAGAATTTAATGGTGTGAAATGTGAGCTGAGCAAAAAGGAAGCGACGGAACTGGGGCCGAAAACAACTGATGATGGCATTTGAGAAGGTATTAACGTCACGATAAATACCGCAGTGTGTTGGTTTGAAATGGTATTTATTAACATTAACATCATCGATGGATACCAAGGACCTGGTATACAAGGTATCATCACTCATTAGCTTATTAGTATCCATGCATAAACTGTACGGAAATGTTAAAGAGCAACCTTTAATTGTGAGCTATGTATTAAGTAATTTCCTTGGGGGGAACACAGTGTTAAAGGAATGCCATGATATGAAATGTCGAATGTATATTCCTCTCATTAAGAATTAAATTACTTTTTGTTTGTATAAATTATCAATAAAAATATTATAATGATTGAAATTGCTTATATGATGAATCGGGATGTTGCTTTACATATAAACAACATTGTTGTACCTACGTTTGACATTAATATACGTTTATTACAAAATTATTCTTCATCAAATGTTATTAACAATAGTATGACTCAATTGAACACACAGCTTGATGTAAAACAATGGGTTCATTATACATCAATTCTTAGGGTTTTCTATATGTTCATTGATCAAGCTCGGCGTTGCAATGAGATTTTCTCTAGGGCGGCACTGGGGTGGTCAATGATTTGCGGTGATCACCATACCGGCGGTGATGGTTACCATAAGGCAGAAGGCGTCGAGTCTGCTGTCCGCAGTCATCCGACGCTATGATTCCAGTTTCCGCTTACCGCCAGAGACCCACGTCCACTGCGATAACGACATGGAACACAATAGCAACCACACACCACACCGGCGTTAGTCGCCGCACATCTCTTTCTGCAGGCTGGCCACGCACTCACCACACAGCTCGCAATCCACTGTACATCCCCACCGCGTCACCCTCCTTCACCGAGGGCTACTCGGCCCACGGTCACATTCCAGAACGCGTTAGCTACCGTTAGCCTGATGTCCCTGTTGTTTCTCCGCGTAGGCCACGCGTCCAGCTTCAAGTAAATATAATTCAATGTAGTGTGGCAATACACAACGAAAATCTTGCAACAAGCAGTAAGTAAATTTTAGCAGATGTGTGGGAACTACAGATCAAAAAAAAAAAAGTGAAAAAAAACTTATAATTGCTCTTCCACATTATGATGTGACTTGTGTTGTAAAAGCAAATTGCATAAAGATTTTACTGAACTTCAATGAATATTTCTTTCCTACTCTATTTCTATGCACCATTAAGGTGGGTACACACCAGAACGAGGCAACGCACATACGGCTCCGAGTCGAGGCGAGCATATCAGTGTGTACTACATGTAGCCGAGGCGCGGGAAACAGCTTGGGGCCTACCGCCGAACGACCGAGTTGGTTCGAACACCATCAGTCACGAGTCGGTACTTCAAAGAGAATTCGGGGGTGGCCCGCATGCTATGGGCGTCCGCCTCCCTCGTTCATGCTGCCACGTTGGCAGTCAGCCATCGTTTAAACACACTGTTCGTTGGAATTAAATAAAACACTATATTTTAGTTAAGTAGTTATTGTTAATTGTTTCGTTTTTTCTATTTTAAATCATGACTTGCGACAGCGAATAGGTGCTCTCTTTTATTAAAGACTATGAAAGACGTCCCATAATGTGGAACAAGGACGATAAACTTCATAATAATGCGATCAAAAAAGAGGACGTTTTGCGAAATAAGTGCACTTACTGGAGAAGAGACATGCGCTTTTTTTTAAAAAAAAAAAAAAAATATATACGTCACGACGAAATACAACTTTCGTCTTCTCAAAATATCGAACTTAACAACGAATCACAGATTAAAGTGTCTCAGAATGTCCAACACTGTTCTGGAAAGTATAACGCTTCCGATGTGGGTCGGTATTATTCTCCATTTTTATAATAGTAGAATATTTATATAGATGGGTGGCTGGACGACCGGGGTTCGATCCCCGACGAAGCCGAGGATTCTTCCTCGAAGCTGAACGTCCGGAACGGCTCCCGAGGCCCACTCAGCCTGCAATCCAATGAGTACCGTGGAGGAAACTCCACAGGAAGGTAAAGAATGGCCGGAGCGTGGCGCCGAACCTGTCACATCCATTATATAGCTCTGCATACTTCTTGAAATCAGCTGCGTCGATACACTGAAAACACATTGCAAGCTAATAACTGAATCACCAGTTTCCAAGTACCTCAGTGTTGTGACTAACCTTGTTTCAGCGGTTACTGCTATTCGAATCATCGAAATTTTCTCCCGAATCGACATGGATGATATTCTTGCAAAGTTTCGAAAATTGAGACTCTATTCGTCTTCCATCATACTGTTAAAAATAATTTACCACTAGTGAGCATTATATTCCAATAAAGTCTAGCTTCCCACCACCGTCTTTTATTTCTCTCTTTATCTAGGAATCGCTATTAATGCAGCACTAGCCACTTCTAAACTTTCACCACGGTCCATATCCACTCTCTAACTTCAGAACACTGCCAACTCGTCAGAACAAACGAATGGACAGATACCTGTCTCGTTCGATGCATTGCCGAACTGCGTACGTGCGACCGAAGCGTACATACGTTCCTCCTCGCCTTGCCTCACCTCGCCTCGGTCCCGTTCGTGCGTTGCCTCGCACTTATGTGTACCCGCCTTTTCACAAACAGCACATTCACAGCGTTCCTCACTTTCCCCTCACGACTACGTTGCTTATTCTCTCCCTACCCGACATTCTGACGCTCTTATAGAAACAACTAAAGGTCACAGTGAATGTGACACTGTTAAGCATTAAATTAAGGCTGTACTTACGTGCTTCGCGGGAAGTTGGCGAACATGGCTGCGAGGCGTCTAGCGTCTAGCGTCCGCGGCAGACGTAGGCGCGGTCGGCCGCGATCACCTGTACACCAGCATGCTCACTACTCCGACATGCCTTCTCATGTTCTGGTTAGTAGTCACATTTGTTGGTTATTCCACAGGGTTAGAGCACATATACACGGCATTACATCACACCGTCTTAGTCTGTGTAACTCCCCAGACTCGTTTTAATCTGTCTGATCTTATTCTATACCTCCAGCAGGTTTGTTAAAACTTCAGAATCACATTACTCACTTGTTTTTAACTGATTACACACCATTCAGTACTATAATATGTGATCGAATACAATTATACACTCTCCTGTACATCTTGGTTCGCTCTTCACATGAGTATAGCAGGATATCTTCCTACTGTCAGTTGAACAAACTGCAAACAGCACTCATCTAATATCGTAGGACAGTAGCTATAAAGACGAAGCCTTTATCAACGTTTTACTGTCTGCGGTTAAATTGAATAGTTGACAAAGATGGAAAATGGTGAAATACTGTGGGTGAACTATAACAGCAAGTAGAGGAATATGGTTTGCGCTTTTCCGTCAAACATATAGGTAAAACCAGCAAACTTCATATATGAATATCATTGGACAACATCTGGTACACCATGTCAGGTACGCCTGCTATCTAAAAAGAAAATATGTGCCTTCTGATGGCATAAATTCACACTATGGGACAATAAAAGAAGGAATAAAGTTTTATTGGACGGACAAGTAGCAATTTCTAACATATGAAACAACATGAATCCGCCAACTATTCACTTCTCGCGGAAAACGTGACACGTGATGCGAGTGTATTACGACGAAACCATGCTGAACAGTCGTATCTGTTGGCATCCTCAGGCAGGTAGTTACTTTTTACTACTCAGCGCTTGCGTGTTTTTGAAGTTGTTCGATAAACATGACATCCATATTTGGTTTTCGCCCAAGTCAGTGCACTATACTTGACTTACTACTTCCCCGATATCAAATAACTTGGGGGTGGTCTCACAAAATCACTGCCGGAATGGTTCCTTCAAAAGAACACAGCCAAATCTCTCCCCGTTCCTTGCCCCAATCCTCTCCCCGTTCTGGCCTCGCATTCGGGAGGACGGCGGTTCGAATTCCCGTCCGGGCATCCAGATTTGGGTTTTCCATTGTTTCCCCAAATCACTCCAGGTGAATGCCGGGATGCTTCCTTCAAAAGGCCACGGCCGAATTCCTACCCATTCCTTGCCCCCATCATTTCCCGTCTCTAAAGACCTAGTTGTTATAGGAGACGTTACTCCCACCTCTAATGACTTTCGTCGACGAAGCATAAATTACTAAGGAAAATAAAACTACCTTGTTAGTAGCAGAAATTATAAACTTAATACTTCACTGAAATACAAAATGTCATGGGAAATTTCTCGAAAAACTGGAGATTACTGTTAACAGCTACAGGGGGATCTGCACAGGATATCTGACTGGATGGTTACATATGAAATGAAAATAAATCGAAAGAATAGTAAGCTTACAAGGTATACAGATAAATAAGTAAAGGTTTTCTATCATGTAGTATAGGGAAGGAATTGCTTGTTGAAGAGCTTAGCTTGGTATAACATTTGACAGTAAACTCAATTGAACGGGACTCATTGGGCAGGTGGTAGGAAGAGGATTCAAAATCCTACATTTATTGGAGAGGATGATGATGGGATGTGACTGTAACAGACCTGATGAAAGAGCTGGGTTGGGAGTCACTGGAAGACACAAGGCGGGAGCAGAAAGTGTTAGGATTATTCAAGGCTTATAATTTCGATGACGCAAGATAGGATATTAATAGAAGGATTAGGGGTAGTATATGGAAGTAAGGAGATAACGGTGGCCATAAGGGGATATTTAATTTCATGTAAAAGGGAGTGGGAAACTTTTCTTTTGTAGGTAAGCGAGTCATACACATGAAGAAATTACCAAGCGAAATGATAAACAATTTACCAAAAACACTGAAGGTACTTGAAGTCGGAATTAATAAAGAGCAAAAGTAGTTGGGTGGGAGAAATTCACGATATGGGATTATGAGTTTGTATGTATGTTGCCACTGGAGCATGTGTGTGAAATTGAAGATGAAACTTTTCAGACCACCTCTATCTGTGCAGATTGCAGCAGCTCAACGTGGCATCGGCTCAGCAAAAGTCCCCTGTAGTAATCAGCACCTACGCTGCCTCCATAGCCACCCATAGTGCATGAACGGTTCTGTCGATTATTTCCCATACATAATTCCCTGGTTTAATGTATGGTGAGGTGGGTGATTTAATCATGTAGTGTAGTTTCCAGATTGTTCCACAAACCAATTGTTCACGATCTGGATTCGATAACACAGTGCATTAGTCTTGGAACTTACGATTAGTATCGTGGTACTTTAAGTCAATAAATGGTTGAAAATGGTCACCAACCAACAGACCACATCGATGTCCAGTTGGATCCATAACCTCATAGAGTTTGCACCATACCGGAATCCGACTTATCGGACCAAACTATCTTCTTCCAGTCATCAAGGGACTGTAGATTGTAATGCATGTGTTAGCGATTCTTTGGCGCCGCCGTTATGCCATGAGGAAAGACACTCCAGTACGCCACACCCCATCAACGCCAAATGTGGCTGCACGGTCCTCACGTATCGCATTGTCTGTGGCAGTCACTTCACGCAGTATCTTTTGCCTGTTGACGCGGAGGGATCTACTTATCCGTTGGTCGAACTGTCCTCCGGTAAAGGAGATGACAAGGCACTTGAGATACTCTCAGTACAGGCTTCATAATGTGAAACGTGGTTTCCTATATTTGTTAACATCTTCCGAAATGCTATTCTCCATCGTTTCGCTTCCAGATTCCGTTAATTTCTCTTGACTGTCTATTATCGAGTTAGGATACACTAAAATCCAACTGACAACCATCTGCCTTTATTTATCGCCTTGACGCGATGCAAAGGCCATGGCCGGATTCCTTCACGTTCCTTGTCCCCAGTTCCATCCCACCTCTAATGACCTCGACGTCGACGATGTATAAAGCCATAAGTAAAAAAAAAAAAAAAAAAAAAAAAAAAGCCGTGATTCCATCTGTCAATTTACAACCAGCCGTCCTATTATCTTTGGCATGTCGTGTATTGCCACATCTGAAAGGTGTGTTGTGTGTTGCTTCCTTGCATATCTTTAATGAAACTTGACACAGCCAGTCCCATGAATTAAGCCTTGACGGAAAAATAAAAACGAGATTCTGGCGAAGGAACATACACAATCTGTCTAATTGGAGAAGTTACTCATGCGAAATGAAGCACGAGAGGGCATTGATGTTTTTAGTTTAGATTACCATTTACTCAAAACAGAATCCTTTTTAGTCAGCACATACGATTGTAAGTCAAATGAAAAACTTAAATATTATTTATTGTGCAGAAGTGGTACAAAGCTGTTTCACTTTTCAACATAATCTCTCCCACGCTCAATGCAAGTCCTCCAGCGCTTACAAAGTGCACAAATTCCTTTAGAAAAAAATTCTGTTGATAGTCCGCGCAACCACTCAAGCACCGCGTGGCGTACCTCTTCATCAGAACGGAACTTCTTTCCTCCCATTGCTTCTTTGAGTGGTACAAACATATGTAAATCACTTGGGGCAAGGACTGATGAGTATGGTGGGTGAGGAAGACACTCAAAATGCAGGTCTGTGATTGTTGCAACTGTTGTTCGGGCAGTGTGGGGCCTTGCATTGTCATGTTGCAAAAGGACACCTGATGACAGCAATCCACGTCGCTTTGATTTCATTGCAGGCCGAAGAGGATTTTTTAGGAGATCTGTGAATGATGCACTGGTGACAGTGGTCCCTCTAGGCATGTAATGCTCCAAAATTACGCCTTTTTGTCCCAAAAGAGTCAGCTTAACCTTCCATGCTGATGGTTCTGTTCGAAACTTCTTTGGGTTTGGTGATGAGGAATGGCGCCATTCCTTGCTCGCTCTCTTCGTTTCCGGTTGGTGGAAGTGAACCCAGGTTTCGTCCCCAGTAACGATTCTTGCAAGGAAGACATCACCTTCTCGTTCAAAGCGCCGAAGAAGTTCTTCACAAGCATCAACACGTCGTTCTCTCATTTCGGGAGTCAGCTGCCGTGGCACCCATCTTGCAGACACTTTGTGAAACTGGAGCACATCATGCACAATGTGGTGTGCTGAACCATGACTAATCTTTAAACATGCTGCAATGTCACTCAGTATCACTCAGCGGTTTTCCATCACTATGGCTTCAACTGCTGCAATGTTCTGTGGAGTCACAACTCGTTGTGCCTGACCTGGACGAGGAGTATCTGCCACTGAAGTCACACCATTTGCGAACTTCCTACTCCATTCGTATACTTGCTGCTGTGACAAAAATGCATCACCGTACTGAACTTTCATTCTTCGATGAATTTCAATAGGTTTCACACCTTCACTACTCAAAAACCGAATAACAGAACGCTGTTCTTCCCTGGTGCAAGTATCAAGTGGGGCAGCCATCTTTATACTGATACTGCGACAGTATTTGTGCATCTGCACTACGCTGCCACCTACAGGCCATTCTGCACGCTGCTTGTAGCACGCTTACCAACTTACAGGATAACTGCACGAAATTTCGATTTTTTATTACAAATTTAAGGTTTTCATTTGACTCACCCTCTTAATTCGAAGTGGTTGGAATTGCCTCCAAAATCGGTGTCGATATCTTCTGGAGTTCTAAAATCGTCTCGAAAATGTTTCTTACATTGCTGGTTTCAGTTTGTAGAATTTCCAAAAGTAGCTCGACAAAACGCGTACAGTTTTGCTTTTGTGTGCCGATGCCATGTCACGTAGCACAGATTGTGTGCCTTTTCTGGGTCGTACTCGGTGAATGTTGGGCCATTAACGATTTGAAACACCCAAGTGATATTCCTCATTCACTGGTGCACCATTTGGTGTGAATTTTTCGTTTATAATTCCTATAGAATCAAAGAAAACGGTGGGGAGAATCTTGGTTTCTCTCTCCTTCTGGTGCATTTTTATCTGTTTCTGAGATGCTGGACCTATCCATTCACAGCTGAAATGTTTTTTCAATGGTTCATATTGAAAGCGGCAATTTCATCAGCTGCTATAATACCTCACGTGAGGTCAGGGTCCATATCAGCTGCTATTTTCACGTCCAATCTGCTTGCGCTTGCCCAAATTTTCCTCTAAGGTGAGATGAACAGTGGATTTAGGAACTCCAGTGACATCTTCGATCAGCCTGCTAAAGGCAAAAACGACCATTTTGAAGATAATTTTATTCAGTCCGAACTGTCTAAGATGTTCTTCACTGTGCATCTTCAATATTTTAACAGTCACCACATCTTGCTTACCACTTAAAAGCGTTCTAACGACTCATTGCATTACTGTAATATATTTGAATAATTTTGAATGATTCTGTGTCACTTTTACTCAATTTAAATCAAAGTTTAATGTGCTCACGTCTTTTATAATTAAGGATCAGAAGGTATGGTCACATGTTACGTCACAACAAATGAACTCTCAAAATATGGCGGAATATAGTTGAGATACGTCGCTTGTTAGTTCACATACGGCACCTGTGGCTGGGGAACGTCCATAAACTACGTGGTTTGGTCTGTGGGGTAGCAAGTTACTCTGGACTATGTGGGGGGAGGGGGGGTTTGGGAGCCAAGCCAGGTAGCTTTTAATTTATATTATTTGTCACAGTTAAAATAAGGTACAGAACACACAACAGCATGTGGATATTTATTTCCTTCCTTCAATTATTTCCGTATGTAATTTACAATAGTCTGACAAGAGATAACAGTATAAAATGTCCTCTGGAATCAATAGAAGAAAGAAGCTACGTGCCACGCGGGGAGGCGGGGTGGAGGGGGGGGGGGTTCGGAGCAGGCCACAATTGGGCAACGTAGTGACATTCACTTTGTATAGGTTGTGTAGCAGACTGTAAACAAATTGCAGTTGGGGTGTGCAACGAAAATTCTAACAGTGCGATATAAAAAAAAAAAAAATTCTCTCTAGGATGAAATCAGAAGAGAATGTTTCACGAGGTGATCGTAGTGAAAGAGTAGGAAAAACTAGTTATTGTGTTTCCATGTATTTTTACCGTTGAGCTATGTGGTTGTTCGACGAACATCAAGGAACTGGGGCTTTTAAAAACTTTATTTGGAAGGAAATCGACCATGAGTTATATCCGTATCGACTTACGATGTACAAACAGGCATTTGAACCCAGGGACCACCGATTGACTCTCCCACACCCTCCTCGTTTCTTCCTAGATTTTTTTGAGATCGGTTTTTTCCATTTTAATTGGATTATTTTATTAACCAAACAACTTACTAGGGTGCTGCAGCTGATGTCTACACTAATAGAAAGAGGTGGGAGTTTAAATGTTGATCATGTTTACGGAAAAAATGCGGTAGGATTTGAATTCACACTCTATAATGTAATAGTGTTTTATCGCCCTCGACCAGACTGTAGATAACAATCTGTGTAATTATATTACGAGGATACGATAGATTTCTGTCTATCGTCTTCTCTTTTTATCATTCGACTTGTCTCGCGAGTACCTGTTGCTGGGGATGTGTTGTCCGTAATCTATTGAACGCGTTTACGCATGTTATGTAATATTTGTGATATTACCGAGGATACGTCTTTATATTTACTTGCATAAGGCGAGAATAAAATGTGATGATATTGTACACAGTTCAAATGTATGAACTGTTAGTGTCCAGTTTGCGGTGATTTCCTACAGAACTATAGCTGCAAATAACCAGAATTCAACAAAACATCAGCCTATTGTCTCCATAAAGTCGAAGGAAGACAGTTATACATGTTTGTAAAGAGCGTTTCACCTGCAATACATGAAACCTCAAATGAACGAGCTAACGGTGGCCAGAACTCAATATGATAGCAAAGGCTACGATTTGTGCAAACTTGACTTAAGGGATGTATGATCACGAAACAAGAGTCAATCTAAAGAATGCATTTTCTGTTTCCAACCGGAAGAGTGGCCGAGTAGAACAGTAAACATTACTTTGTGATAATCTATAGGAAATGCTTCTTACCAATTCACACTGTCATGTAACGAAACTTGGACAGCGCTATGTTCCTAGACATGGCTGTGATTATTGTTTATCACACCTAGGGACGCGGTATCGAACCAAATTATCGATACCATACTCATGAGTAGTATCGGAATTAAATAGTATCGTACTCATTAAAGTATCTATAACATAACATTTTTCGAATCATTCATTGGAATCGAGATTTTCTATTATTTAAATTTTAATTTAATGTTAAAGGCCTGCAGCTGTGCGTTAATTTCAAATTTTAATCCCTTTTAAAAAATATTTATAGCTGAATTGGCCAGTATTATTTATATATAATGATGAAATTTGCAGCAATAAATCATGTTACTTTTTGTAGTCCTACTATGTGAAAAATGTATTAGAAATTAAATAAATTAAAACAAGGTTAAACTTATAAATCAGATAAACAGCAAATTCCGTGACTCATTAATCTGTGGAATGAAGTTGGTAAAGTATATACCAATCTTACATTTTCTTCTCTTCCTACGCTTAGTCACTTAAAAACAATAATTTATCCATTAGTTTCGCTGATAATTTGTTTCTTGTCTTACACATTGCACATTCGGCAGGGCCTGACGTTGCTGGAATTGTCAGGTACTCATGGGCTACAAGTGTGGGAATACTACCTTCAGAAGAATCGCTATCTGGATCACTAGAGGAGGTGACATTAGTGTTTACTGTTGTTAAACAACATATTACCTTGACTTCATGGATGCAGGAATCTGCGATTCTTCAATGCGTTCCAATCCGTTTTCAAAGCAAGATCCATACTAATCAAGCAAGCGACAACGTTGATAACCAGAGATAATGTAACCTACCCCCAAGTAATAGAGTCGAGAGTTCAAGATACCTTCCCTTTAAAACAAAAACTAGAGAAATGTCAAAATGAAGTTTTCATAATATTCTGAACTTCTAAAAACGACAATGCTACCATCATAAAGACATCCCGATTATCGTCTTGGGATGTACAGTACCTATTCTCGTCTGTGGAACCATACATCAGTCATGTCTCTACTATTATATTTTCATTAATTTTTTGAGTGGCTCTGTAGTACTGCCACTAACATTTCCACCGTAATTTTGTATAGATACCTGCCATAAAGTACTGATATGAGTGAAAGTATCGTGTGAGAAGCATCGACTACAGAAGTATAGGTATGAAAAAGTATTCGATACCGGAAGTATTGATACTTTTTCCGTGTCCCTAATCACACCCCTCGTGCTTTTTAATATGTCTCCTGAGGGATTAAACTGGATTTCACACGAGAGTTGCTCTATTCATTTATGTTTGTCGTATTGATTTTGACTTCAACTCTTTGTTCAAATGACCGCCATTCTGAAATTGTAAGAAATTTAATCTATTAATACACACAAAGTAATGTTAAATCTACATTGTTCCATATTTGTACTGTGGACTGCGGATTGACAATTGTTTCGTATAAAATATCTGTAACAATGACGATCTGGATCCAAATGGGCATACGCACTCTGCCACCCCGAAACGACTCAACTCGATCATTTGTAGTTTCATGGGAACCAGGTAAGACGGGAATACATCTTTAAATTGTCTTCTGTACTGGGAAGGAGAACGATCCATCGATCACATTAACGAAAAAACAAGAATATTTTAACTACGCGTCTCAGGTTTAGTTTATCACTCGATAGCCGGCATTTTGGGTTAGTTGAGTTACACTGGAGCTCCACGCACTGTAATGTCTGGCTCATAGCCACTGAATAGCTTATCTGACGTGTATACGGCGAACTTCTTAATACTAGCTAGGCAGGGTGTACTCCCTAGGAACGTTGTGTAACAAAATTGCTATTGCTCAAAAACCGCTTAACTGAATGGGTAGTTCATGTACTGTTGTATAGAAGGCTAGAGGCCACATGAAACGAAACACCTCCCCCCCCCCCCAACCCCCTACCTCTCTAACTTTCGGTGACGTCACGTCAAAGAGAGCTCTGATAACGGTTAATCAGTGCGCCTAGCTGTTTGTAAAAATGTCGAGGGGCCAAGAAAAGAAAAGTTGCAAAGAAAACAAACCTTGTAAACATTTAAGAATGTTAAAATAAAGAAAGGAAAATGTACATACAAATATTTCAACTTGTATCACAGTGTAAAATATGGATGTATGTCCTTTTAGGCCAACTAAGAAACTAAGACAACGTTAAACCTTGAATTTATTGTGGATGTGTACACTTAGTGTTATCATTAAGGCAAACGAATGGAAGGAATTCCACTATGGCCTTTTGAAGGAAGTTTCCCGCATTCGCCTGGATTGATTTGGGGAAACAATCGAAAACCCAAATATGGATGCCAGGACGGGGATTCAACCATGTCCTCCCGATTGCGAGGCCAGAGCGTTTATCCAGCCACGGAAGCGTTCTGGCTTCACATTACACGGTAAGCTGTGCCAGAGTGAAGGTCGAGTTAAGGACCTAGAAATCCTTGCCGAGAAAGGGATTCGAACCAGCGACCTTTCGATCTCCCAGTCAGATGCCTTAACCACTGAGCCACCAGGCCGCTTTGTATAAGAGATATTAGTAATTAGTGTTGATGAATCGTATTCACATAATTAATAACGGCTGTGAATCAACTTAACTTTTTTGAATCTTAGTAGGAAGGGAATAGGGATTCAAGAACACCGCCAGGTGGCAGCACGGTCGCGTGACGTCACAAGATGGCCGACCCCAGTTTGGGCGACCAAGATGGCCGCCCCCCCCAGTTTGGGCGACCAAGATGGCCGCCGTTAGTTCCTCAACCTGTCGCACAGATGGCAGCATCTCCCAAGGGCTTAATTTCTTTGCCGTTAGTTCATTTGGTGGCGGCTAGATGGCATTCGGTGACCGTATTTCCAGCGCGCTTTGCGAAATGTGTACAATTCCCACTCGGCTGTTTGCTTATCCACTAAGTGTGACGAAATATGTATTCCTAGCGTCCTGTTAAGCAAGCACTGAACATCTTGGCTACTATCGACACACAGTAAAATATTTTGTATCGTGAAAAATACTTAAGCGATTTTTTTTTTTACTAAAGTCCACATCAACGGATATTACGTGAACAGACATCGGTAGCGTAGGGGTTAGAGTGCCGAAGGTCGCCGGTTCGAGTCCGGCCGCGGTGTTTTTATTGAAAAAGCCGTTCCAACTCGTCAATTTCAAATCAAAATTTTAGTTTCCATACCTAGAGAGGATACCTGCCTTGAATAAAAAAAGCATAAATGTTTCCTTTTAACGTTCGATATGGGAAAAAACCGTCATAAACTACAGATATAAATTCTATGTGTACCTGTTTTCATGAAATTATTTAGCGTTCTTGCCTCGCATTCGGGAGGACGGAGGTTCCAGGCATCCATGGTTTCCCAAAATCACTCCAAGTGAATGCCGGGGATGCTACCTTCAAAAGGCCATGACCGAATTCCTTTCCCGTCTCTAAAGACCACGTTGTTAGAGAGACGTTAAAAAAAAAGTACCTGTTTTAGCGTTCTGGTCTTGTATTCGAGAGGACGGCGTTTCCGGGCATCCAGATTTGGGTTTTCCATGGTTTCCCCCAGGTGAATGCCGGGATGCTTCCTTCAAAAGGACATGGCCGAATTCCTTCCCATTCCTTGCTCCCCATCCTTTCCCCGTCTCAAAAGGCCACATTGTTAGAGAGACGTTAAAAAGTTTAAAAAATGAAATTATTGTGATAAAGTATAGCAATACCACACATACGTTATTCCTTTCAAAATTCGTAGCCTCAAAAACCCATCAATGGTGAAATCCTTTCATTGAAACCGAGAGACATTCACCGACGAAGGTAGGGAAAACCATAAAAAAATTCCGTGCATCGAAGCAGGCAGACATTAAAAATTAATTCACCGACGAAGAGACGGGAAACAAACTCAATCACTCCAGGCAAATGCCGGGATGCTTCCTTTAAAAGACCATGGCCGAATTCCTTCCCATCCTTTCCCGTCTCTAAAGACCTCGCTGTTAACATAAATTCCGTTCATCGAAGCAGGCAGACATTAAAAATTAATTCACCGACGAAGAGACGGGAAACAAACTCACTTTTTCATTATGAACAATATAATATAACTCACGAGTGTCACCTACAGTCCGTGTATTTTAAAGGATGTATTAAATTAGGGGTATTTATATTTTTATTTATATTTCTCGTGTCCAGGACATAACAAGTTGAAAAACAAATAACATTAATTAATTAATATTAACTATAAACACAATTATATAGAATGTGACCAGAATTCCGCAATCTTGATGGCCTTCTCGTTTGCCCTGTAAAGGTCGTCGATATTGCAGGTTTCAGGGAGATTCCTGCATATCAGAAGATGTTGTGGGTTCTGAAGCTCACCACATTCACATAGATCGTTGTCATTAGTGTACCCCCATTTTTTAATATTATATTTACATCGGGACACTTCAGTTCTTAGTCTGTTTAGAGCCTTCCATATAGCATATGGCTGATTACATCCCGCAGCCGGTGCCTCTTTGATGTTCCTCCACCAGGACAAATTTCAAAATTAGGGGTAATGAAATTGTGTGTCTGTGAATGTCATGTCCGTCCTGTTGGTGTGTCTAATTAGCTAGAATAAATTCATTCTCATGCAAATACTTAATAATAATGATGTGAGTAACTTCAGCACTCGGGAATTCGATCCGAGGGGGTGTGCTAGGCGAAAAGAAAACATTAAGTTCTCGCCCGTGTAAATCTACTTATATGTCATTTTCTCATTGCCACAACTATTTACCCACCCAAATTGAGTGTCCTTAGCTGTACTTTGTCTAAAATTCCAATCAATCCCTTGTGACACATCAGTGATTGGACACCTTTAACTGTATTTTACAGCACAGCACGTATGTTCCAGGAACGAAATACGTCTGTTAATCTTACTAATTTCGCCCCTCTCGAATCGAAGTACGCCAGTCCTATGTGATAAAAATCGAGTCAATGTAAGGCAGTGCTAAGCACAGAACATGCTGATTCGTCATAGAATGCCTGTGGCCGAGGTGTAGATATAGAAAATTTACCCACTTCCTTATAAAAGAAATCCAGTGCACTATTCCTAATTCTTTCACCAAGATCCACCCCTAGCCTCATCGCCAACATACGCCCACAGCACTTCCTCAAACCTCCTTCTGTTTTCCAATGATTCCCACTCAAACCCCTGATCAGTTACCAGGGTTTTTGTTCGTGCGTTAAAGTAAACCAAAAATTCATACAGTCTTCTGCTAATCAGTAGCAGGGATACCAAATGTCATTTAAGGTCGTTCTACTGCAGTTTTCCAGGAAAATTCTCTCCCTTTTTCCAGGAAATTATTTTTCAATAAATCAGGACCCAGGGAGAGTTCTCCATTCGGTTTAAAATGTTCCCATCTAACGCCAACCTTCGGATTCAGGACCAAGTGTGACATTTGTTTATAATTGCATGCTTCATCCAACTAACCACGATAAAAGTGACATATTTGATGTACAAAAAATGTGGACTGGTCAAAGTGGGTGTTTAGATATTTTATCCACTCAGGCCTCATCACCTAAAGTCTAGTGCCAGATTGTGGTCATGGTCAACTTAGGCTCCATACACCACTCAGAATTATTCCACCAATATCCATTCTAACAGCATTATACGCCACCTACAGCCTCTGACACTCTTCCTATCTTCCAATGACATCCCAACCCCAGCTCCTTTATTATGTCACTTACTGAATATTTTCCACAGATAAATCTAGCTGCCATCTTTTGTACCAAAAAATGTGGACTCCATACTACACCACACAAGCAATGGTCTGACTGTGGGTTTGTACCCAAGTCCTTCGCTTCTCTGGTACATCACACCTCTCTGTTAAATGATTTTTATGTAGTGAGAAACACAATTCGTATGCCAACACAAACGGCAGTAAACTGTAAAGAGCACTTCGAAATGGGAGATTGCCTAAGCCCTGAAACAATGGTTAGAAGCACACGACGTTGATGGTGAGCATAATTCTATAG
>CM061921.1:97399390-97522381 GCA_031002005.1 Vandiemenella viatica | reverse complement strand
TCTGAAGGACTTCTATTAAATAAGTTTTCTCAGGTTGCGGGTGGATCTAGTTCTTGTGACGACGATGCAGATGACCTCGCAACTCTAAAAAAATTTGCAAGCAATTTTGATGCCTTCTCAGATTCGCCTTTTTTTCAGGTAGCACAAGTCTTGTCTGTAAAAGGTAAATATTTACAATATCAACAGTAGTTGCAATCACCAAATGTCTAACATGATAATAGATAAGTAGGTTGAATCTAGCCCCATGCACATGCACCCGCATGCGAATGAACTCCAAGACGACAGCCGAAGAGGCAGGAAACAGGTGTGAGTCGAGTTGTGATTTTTTTGATTCGAGTAAGCCGAGCTGACCGACTCGCAACTCGAGTTGACTCGATTCTATGAGGACATACGACTACGCACTAAGCCGTAGCTCTTACGTGTATAAACTCATCTGGATAATTAGTGTGCTAAAATCATATGTGAACAGCAAGCTGGGTTATTATTGAATTTATTTTTTGCGCAGACGATCTCTCGCTGCATTTTCGGCGACCCCAATATAACGGCGCCCGGTGCGGTCGCACCGCCCTAGATCCGCCCCCTTCTCCTGCCGTGACGTCTCATATTTTGCAATTTTAAACTTAAAACTTATGACATTAAAACAACAGTTTCAAATTTATTTATATATTTATATTTAAATTTTTTTATATAAAATCAACAATAAATTAAACATTTTAGAAAATTGACAAAATATACAAAATTAAAATAAACGTTACAAAATTTAATCATCTTGTGTCCATGGACATTGAACCCATTCCTTCATGTTGTTTATAACATAAAAATTTCTTGCGTATCCTTGCCGCTTTGACAACAGGGCGCAAGTGAATTACGGAGATAAAATATAGCGAACTAAAGTCATATTATCGATCCAAAAAAAAAAAAAAAGCTTTATATAGCATTTCCTTGTCTGATCAAAAATTATTATGTTCACTTTTTTTTGTATCCATATTATGACTTTTGTTCCAATGTCCACTATATTTTAACCACGAAATTCACTTGAGCCCTGTACTCAAAACGGCAAGGATACGCAAGAAATTTTTATGTTGCAATATTAACTAGGATGGGTACTTATGATTGCATAAGGTTTGACTTTGACACTGATATAGGGCCGTGAAAAAAAAAAATAGATTTCCACCAATAGAAATTTTTTTTAAATTTATTTATTTTAAGTGTGAAGGACTCATTTTTATGAAAAATTGAACATAACAATTTTTGATCAACACAGAAAATTCTTACTAAAACCAATTTTTTTGGATCGATATTATGATTTTTTTTAACTGCTTAATGTCTCGTAACAGCGAGGTCTTTGGAGACGGGAAAGGATGGGGGGCAAGGAATGGGAAGGAATTCGGCCATTGCCTTTTGAAGGAAGCATCCCGTCATTTGCCTGGAGTGATTTGGGAAACCATAGGAAACCCAAATCTGGATGCCCGGACGGGGATTCGAACCGCCATCCTCCTGAATGCGAGATATTATGACTGTAGTTCGAATGTTCGCTATATTTTAACCCGAAAATCACTTGCACCCTGTTGTCAAAGCGGCAAGGATACGCAATAAATTTTTATGTTGTGTTATTTAGTAGAATAGGTACTTACGATTGCATAAGGTTTGACTTTGACACTTTGATATAGGGCCGTGAGAAAAAAATAGCATTTCCACCCATACATTTTTTTAAATTTATTTATTTTAAGTGTGAAGGACTCATTTTTATCAAAAACTGAACATAACAATTTTTGATCAGCACAGCAAATGCTACCTAAATCAATTTTTTTGGATCAATATTATGACGTAAGGTAGAATGTCCACTATATTCCAATCCTGAACCACTGTGCGCCGTACTCAATATATAGGAAGTTCCGTTTTAGTTGTAATTTTACTTCCTAAATATCATGTGTCTCCTACTTTTCTACTACACTTGATGATGTTTTTACATTTAATGTTACAACTTACTTCTGCAAATTCCCAAGAATGTTTGTCATACTTTCGTTTATATTCTTCTAGAAATTGTTTATTCCCGTTATTCAAAATTATTTCTTTATTACCTGCATCTTGCATTATGGATACCAAATTGCAACATGCTGATTGATAGTTTCTCATTGAACCCTTATTCAATTTCCTTGATTGTTTCCTCTTTATAAAACTTGATTATTAGTAGATGTAGACCGCAGTCTTGTATCACTCATTTTATAACTGATGCGTGTCTCCTGTATTCAACCAGTCGAGGTACTGACCGAATACGGATTCAAACTGACGATCATGCTACTCCAGGCTAACTCAGTAATCATTACGCTACCTTGGGGGGCACTTGAAAAGAAATAATTTCAGAACAGACTCTTTTCTTTTACTTATTGCTTTACGCCTCGTCGACGGCTAAGGTCATTAGAGGCGGGATTGTTCTGGTGACAAGAAACGGGAAGGAATTTGGCCATGGCCTTTTTGAAGGCAGCATCCCGGCATTTGCCTGGAGTGATTTGGGTAAACCATGAGAAAGCCAAAGGTGGATGCCCAGACGGGGTTTCGAACCAGCGTCCTCCCGAATGCGAGGCCAGAAAGTTAACCGTTCACCCACCACGAACGGTCAGAACAGACTGTCGTTTTACGTTTGTCTAGTTTAGCATTCTGTCCGCGAGGTGCCTCTGATTTTAGGTATTTGGTTCCGAGTTACAAGAGTCACCGAGAGATGGCTCCGAGTGCGAATGCAGGAAACTTGCTGATGTTCTGCAGTCTACTGTGATGTATTGATTCAATCGCATCTTTAAATAATATTTACTGACTGCTTTAGAAAATTATTGCATTATGTAGTAGAATATCACATAATAGCAGCCATAAGTGACGAATATCTTAATTTCGAATGATGTACCAAGTGTACTTTGTGGTCAAAGAAACTTCATTCTCATTTGTTATTTACTGTTCTGATCACGTGAAGTATCCCAATATGATTCTCCAGTGATACAAATAATATCAACTAGTGAAAAGTCCGCAACACGGATAATGAATCAGGAAGGGAAGCGTGTGTAGATTAAATCCTTACATTACGTCGTCTGTTGAATGAATCACGTGCCGTTTTCTACATTAAATCTGATATGTACTGACAAATAGTTATTAGCAATAGTTCAGCTTTAGCAATAGCTTTTTTAGCTCTCTAACGAGTCAGAAATAAAAACAGAAGGAATACCTAAGGAGAGCTATACTGGTGGGTCAAATATCATAGTTGCCAGTGGATTAATATGCTTAATTAATAAGCACAATAAGAATGTGCAAAGCAAAGCGTAGGGATTTTAGTAACCTGCTTACCCATATGGGAAGCGCACAATTTGTCGACACGCTAATAATTTGTTTTTCCTTTTTTGAAGCCTCTGACCATATTACATATTAATTATACATTTCAAGTCATTTTCTGCATGATTCATTCCTCCATTCCATTATATATAACATTTGCTGGTAATTTTAAGCGCAACATAAATAATTTGAAAAATGAACTTCTGGATATGGCCCTGCAGTTGACACACTGAATTAACCATACTCTTAAGATATACACTTTTCGTTCTTTTTATTCGACACGTTCCATAACGCTAAAATACCATCAGGGCCGGAAAATAACAAGAGTTAATCAAAGTAGATAGAGAGGAAAGTTGACAGCAGCGGCCTGTACCAAATGGAAACCATTCCAGAGCTACATGTGTTTCCAAAGTCCACAGTATCGTGAGCTACTGGGGATACAGAAGCAAATCTGCATCAAGTCCCTTCATTTTAAAAAATACACAAAAAGTACAAACGAAACCACAGAAAACGCTTTAGATAGTGTAACAATATCCTTCTGAAATATATCCCACCAAACTTGGCGGGTGAGCGGTAACGCTCTGGCCTCGCGTTCAGGAGGACGTGGGTTCGAATCTCCGTCCGGGCAAGCAGATTAGGGTTTCCCATGGTTTCCCCAAGTCACTCCAGGCGAATGGCGGAATGCTTCCTTCAAAAGACCATTGCGGAATTCCTTACCGTTCCTTGTCCACAGTCCTTTCCCTAGAAGTGGCGTAAAGCCATAAAAAAAACTATCTGCCCTCTCTACATGAAGTCTTAGCTAGTGATACAGATTTCACTATCTGTTGTTGACATAATATATGTAAGAACCTACGCGCCGTTTACAGCAAAAACTTTTCTACAGCCTGCGGCATTGCGCAAGGAGCCTAATATTGACAAGCACTATCGGTCTCCCATACATACGATGTCACATTCAGTAGCCTGTAGTTACGCATTCCGTCTCTTGTTAAGTAGGGAGGGGGGGGGAATGGGAGCCTACTAAGGAAAAGTGGAATAAAAGTGCCTTAGAAACGATTTTTTGAATCTCTTTTTAAAATTTAGATTCTGTTATGTCTAATGCATGGACTATATAACGCAAAACTAAAATGGATGCTTCACTGAAGAGAAAAGAAGAAAAACCAAATTGATTGGAATGGTTCTCATTACCCTGTCAACTGGGTAATGTGAATCCCCGATAGGGTAATAGGAGCCATAGCCACATTACTCCATAATAATTACAGAACTTAAGTTTTATTGATAAAATATCCACTCTTGTGGATCTAAAAATTAATCATTTATTTTTTGTACATTAGGAATACATTATTGTTTCGTAGCACAAAATTTACAAATACAGGACGGTTCATCATTACAATCTGCACAGTCCAGATGTGCTGTATTTTTACACACTTCACAAGACATGAGAGTGTTATTTGATTATACTTTTGCGAATCAAAGCAAACAAATTATTTTGGTACAGGAACCGTCACATTCATCACTGATTAAAATTTATGAAGATTGTAAAAAACGGCTTGTAGCCCTAGATTTCTAATTAGGTGGTCTAACCCTCCTTGCATTAACCGCTGCTTTTCTGTTTTTGCAGCAGAAAATGCGGATCTTTCCTTCGGCACACCATTATTGCCGTCAGTTTTCTTTTTCTTTCGAATTCCTTTTCTTCATAGAGTTTTCTTAAGGATGAAGTAGCCAAAATCTTCGAATGCTGTTTTTTACTTGCATTTGGGGGGGAGGGGTGGCCTAATTTTGGCGAAGGGAAAATTATGGGGCAGTCAGAGCTAAGCTCCACTTTTCCCTTGCTCATGGTTTTCATTACCCCGCATGTTAACGCTATTGCTAAAAAGTAAGAAAATATATAATTTTTCCCTCCCGTTTCATATAGTGCCCGTAAAACTACATTAATCAGGCAACCATTGCAATATATTAAGATAACTTTATAAGAAATATGGCAAACTCACTTGCTTAAGATAATAGCAGCAAAAATTACAGTCGGACAGCCGGAAACACAGTGTGTCGTCTGTCATCTGTTTGGCGACTGAGACACCGCTGGTAATAAGCAAGAATGTTGTCCTCTAGGGAGCCGTCAGAGAAACTCGCAGGAAACCTGCGAGTTTCTCTGACGGCTCCCTATCACGCGATATTCAAAGTATTCAGGATAGGCTCCTATTACCCTTAAGCTTCAATTCCCCCGTTCTTCCCTACTTCATATAGAGCCGGTGGATATTTCAAAGGGATACTATCTGAAACGATTTTTTTTTAAACTGGTACTTAGCGTACATTTGTATTCAGTGGCGTAGCTAGGTTAACAAGGGCATCGGTGCAAAAAAAATATTGGGTCCCTCAGACCATTTCTTTTTTAGCTCTATCAAGTCTTGTAACGTTTGCTGGCAGGAGCTCCCTGAGCTTGGGGGCCCCTCTGAGCTGAGCTAGGGGGCCCCTGAGCTGAGCATGGCACCGCCTAGCCCTCCGATAGCTAAGCCACTGGTTATATTCCTGAGTCTACAGTATTCCCCACGGGCTCGTGGATCTGAAATTGCTTCCATTTGAGCCAGACTACTTCCCCCAACTTTTCTCTCGATCTCCCTTAGTCACATGTTATTATTTTCTGATCCGGATAATATTTTAGGGTTATGGAAACGATGTCGATTACAGATGGAAAATGTGTTGACTTTAGGAGCGTGTCTAATTTAACGTGTTAACTGTAGAAGCCTTCAATCTCCTTCTTTCAACATGAGAATAACCTGAACGACGCTCCAGTCTAAAGGTATCATTTATTGGTTATTGATTTACGGCACATGTCAGTCAGTCAGGGGCCAATTTCTGTCGAATTCACTCTTCCTGGGATACCATCGGGACTCTGTACTTTCCCCTAGTTCAGAATCTTAATATCTTACTCCATACGATGTGGAGAAACCGGTGTATATTTTCTTTGGTGTATAAATTTTTAAATTCGGTATTAATGTTTTACTTTCGAGCAAAATTTGTTTGGGTATTTGTGCTAGGATTTTTGAAAGCAAATTATGACAAAAATCACATTTTTCACATGTCTTCATATATCGGTTGCAGTTTCCACGTCTCTTCCATCTTTGTTCCTCTCGAATGTGTCCTCTGCTTTTTAAGCACTCTTTTTGTCTTGCGCTTGTACAACTGTGCATCTTATCCTTCTATTATTGCCCGCCTTCGCTTATTTGGCAATAACTTCCCTAATGATGTACGTAAAACGATGCCATATCTCTTCAGCGGATCCTTCTCTTATTTTAAACGATCGTTACTTCTCCTTTAAGTATATTCTAAACGAGCCCTTTGTAACTTTATGAAATTTGTGTCCAGTCCTTTTTCTTTTACGCTCAGCTATCGGTTTTAGAATGGCAGTTACGGCTTTATGATCACTAATTCAAGTAGTCGTTGAAATATCTTCGAATAAGTCCGGCCAGTTTGTAAAAATAAAATCTAAAATGTCTACACTATCGTTACGATATCGTGTTGGTTCAGTGAAGAGATGTACAAGATAGTATTCAGAGAACATAACGAAAGCGATTACGCAAGCTGTTTTATCCCTGTGAACGTGATTAACCTATTCAATATACAGGAGACAGAAGGTTGAAGTCACTTCCCAGTATTATTGAATGATCATTTACATTATTTCTAAAAAGGGACAACTTTGACTTCGAACGCTCGAAACATGGTTAGAATAACAAGCGATCATAAACAAAACAGTGGTGTGTGTCATTTCCATGCAAAACGTTGCATTCTGCCTGAAGTAACATACTGATTTTGTAAGACTAAAATGTGCCAAACCACAAGTGAAGATACACGATCGTCATCTCATCGTGAAACTTCACTCTGTGATTTACAATTGATTTGCTGCACCTAGTATAAGCCTATGTTGCAGTATGCTTGACGAAAGCCAGGTTATGACATTGACATACCAATATCATCATTTGAAAATGTAATTAGTGTGGCTTTTGATATTGGACTGCGTGAATGTTAAAGTGATTTGGAATGTGATAATGTGGCTTTAGTTATCTTCCACTTTGTTTTAACCAATTCATCGAAATCCCACATCTGCACTTTGAGTACTTATATAAGCACTGTCAGATGTCTGGTACTGCGGTACATGCGTGTTGTGTACTATATTAAGTACTTTAAGCAGAGAGTTTTTGGCACTGTTGATTGAAAATGTAATGGTACACTGACGTCATTGAATTACGTATAATTTCCTTCATTTGGTACTGATATATTGTTACTTTGTTTCTCTCTATTAAAATGTTACTGAAGGTAGAATGCAAAGTTTTGCATTGAAATGACACACAGCACTGTTTTGTTTAAGATCGCATGTTATTCTAAACATGTTTTCGTGCGGCTCCGAGCGTTCGAGCTCAAAGGTGTCCCTTGTAAGTGCGTTGTCAACATTTATATCGGAAACTGGTCGTGGGTAAAAGAAGCTTGTATTCCTTCTTGTTTTAGCGACTTTGAGAATAATTCATATGATTTCGCAAACCGAATCGATTTTTATTCCATTACACAGATGGTTTTTATTTTCGCCTTCTAATCCATCACTTCCAGGTGACTAATTTATCCATCTAGAAAACATTTACAGTATTATTATAAATTTCTAGGGAATTTATATCGGATTTTGATTGGGTTTCGATTAATGCATATCGCATCGTCTCGCTGATAAATCAAGGTATGTTTCATTTTGATGTTATGTGACAGAAATGAGAAATTAAAAAAAATGTTTGTCAGCCACGCTGTCTCAGTGTGGTGATGCCCGGTTCTGGCACGGGGTTAGCTGGTTTCACTATCAGGACTTGGTCGGCCGGGTAGGAGAAGTGGTGGACACAGTGCCTATCACCAGATAGTGCGCCAGGCGAAATCCGAAACCTCTCCACAGTGAGTGTGGAGTGAGGGCATACAACACTGTTGATGGCGAGTCACCCATCGGATGGGGACATTAAGCCTGGCGGCCTCTTTGATTCTTTCGGAAGAGTAGGCCTTTAAGAGGCCGGTACCGGGTTTCACCCTCTCCTTCTTCAGTTTTCATTTGGTACAACATAAATGACACTTTATACTGAACACACACATTATGAAAGTCGTCCACAATAACACATACGAACGGGATACAACCCCGGTTCATCTTCCCAGGTACACCGTCCATAACCGCCTTCGCGTCGGTGAAATCACACCAAATCTCTCCAAGGGGGAGGGGAGGTTGGACTGTAGTGCTAAAAAAAGGTTTACAAAACACGCGAAGGCCGAGTATAGGAGAGTATTTCATCGAATAGTGTGGTGGGTGAGACCTAAAAAAAAAGGTCTCAAAAAGTTGCGACGGTGACTTGTAGGTGGGGGGGGGGGGGGTCTCAAGCTCACCACAGGGGAAATCTGACCAGATCTCACGTAGTCTCACCAGAGGGGGGGAGGGGGGTCCGGAAATCCGGAAAAACTCCTCACGTAATTTATGGATGCCCCCTAACAAGTGTCAGTTTTCCGCTCAATGCAAAACTGCCAGTGGGATTTTGATTGGGTTTCGATTAATGTATAGCCCGTGGTGCAGCGAGTAAAACAGAGTTTGAAGAAAATGTGAAATTAAGTATAATTTTTCGTTAAACATGATTCATATTGCAGTCGTGCAAACGCTATCTAGGCTCGCTCAGTTTGTCGCTGCCAGCAGTGCAGAGGACCGAGCCTGGACGTAAGCTCGAGCCTGGCAGTAGACTCTGTCTGTTATTCACGTGCTGCGTGGGGACGAAGCCACTCTGGTACTCGACCAGTATAATACAGTACAGAGGACCGAGCCTGGACGTAAGCTCGAGCCTGGCAGTAGACTCTGTCTGTTATTCACGTGCTGCGTGGGGACGAAGCCACGCTGGTACTCGACCAGTATAATACAGTGCAGAGGACCGAGCCTGGACGTAAGCTCGAGTCTGGCAGTAGGCTCGGTCTGTTAATCGCGTGCTGCGTGGGGACGAAGCCACTCTGGTACTCGACCAGTATAATACAGTACAGAGGACCGAGCCTGGACGTAAGCTCGAGCCTGGCAGTAGACTCTGTCTGTTATTCACGTGCTGCGTGGGGACGAAGCCACGCTGGTACTCGACCAGTATAATACAGTGCAGAGGACCGAGCCTGGACGTAAGCTCGAGTCTGGCAGTAGGCTCGGTCTGTTAATCGCGTGCTGCGTGGGGACGAAGCCACGCTGGTACTCGACCAGTATAATACAGTGCAGAGTACCGAGCCTGGACGTAAGCTCGAGCCTGGCAGTAGGCTCGGTCTGTTATTCACGTGTTGCGTCGGGACGAAGCCACGCTGGTACTCGACCAGTATAATACAGTACAGAGGACCGAGCCTGGACGTAAGCTCGAGCCTGGCAGTAGACTCTGTCTGTTATTCACGTGCTGCGTGTGGACGAAGCCACGCTGGTACTCGACCAGTATAATACAGTACAGAGGACCGAGCCTGGACGTAAGCTCGAGCCTGGCAGTAGACTCTGTCTGTTATTCACGTGCTGCGTGTGGACGAAGCCACGCTGGTACTCGACCAGTATAATACAGTACAGAGGACCGAGCCTGGACGTAAGCTCGAACCTGACAGTAGGCTCGGTCTGTTATTCACGTGCTGCGTGGGGACGAAGCCACTCTGGTACTCGACCAGTATAATACAGTACAGAGGACCGAGCCTGGACGTAAGCTCGAACCTGACAGTAGGCTCGGTCTGTTATTCACGTGCTGCGTGGGGACGAAGCCACTCTGGTACTCGACCAGTATAATACAGTACAGAGGACCGAGCCTGGACGTAAGCTCGAGCCTGGCAGTAGACTCGGTCTGTTATTCACGTGCTGCGTGGAGACGAAGCCACGCTGGTACTCGACCAGTATAATACAGTACAGAGGATCGAGCCTGGACGTAAGCTCGAGCCTGGCAGTAGACTCTGTCTGTTATTCACGTGCTGCGTGGAGACGAAGCCACGCTGGTACTCGACCAGTATAATACAGTACAGAGGACCGAGCCTGGACGTAAGCTCGAGCCTGGCAGTAGACACTGTCTGTTATTCACGTGCTGCGTGGAGACGAAGCCACGCTGGTACTCGACCAGTATAATACAGTACAGAGGACCGAGCCTGGACGTAAGCTCGAGCCTGACAGTAGGCTCTGTCTGTTATTCACGTGCTGCCTGGGGACGAAGCCACGCTGGTACTCACTCCGTTCAATCGGAACAGCCACGAACTGCATCACATCCGCTAAATCGAAGAATGAAGTAATTGAAAATGAAGAGTGGAGAGTATATGTCTTCTTCATCTTATTTTCTACGTGCTATTGCATCATTTTACAAGAGAGTGTGCGTTTACTTTCAAAAAATTCGGAAACTTAAAGACCGGGCGCAACTCTATGTTAATGAAAAAGTAAAAATCGGCAGGTTGCACCACATTTCCACATTTCTATGGTGATGTTCCGGTTTTTCACAAGAAGTGGATAAATCTTTCTCTGAACATATGAATGACATTTACTTATTAAGAATCACTTATTAAGGTGATACCAATTACGTCATCAAAGTGAGTTCAATGTTGTGCTTTAATAGGTTCAAATCCTTACAAGACATCACATACATCTGAAGCATCCGTATAAATCGCTATGCACTAATTGTGGATTCATGGTATACTTAATGCATGTCATTAAGTATAGATAACTTATTTATGTTATGGTTTTTCGCAACACTGTGTTCTGATCTCATAGTTTGTAATACTTACGTTACATATGTTTATCAAACACATGTTACATTTGATGTTTACGACGATTTAGTTGATAGAACATACACAAATTGTTGATAGTAGTCATTGATATACGAAGAGGTACCCAAAAAAACCTGAATTATTTTTTAAAAGCCAAATATTTTCAATTTTTTTTACAAATCAACCTTTTCCTCTTCAAAAAACTTTGCATTACAACTAATACATTTGTCCCACCGGTGCTTCCACTGTTCGAAACATTTTCTGTAGTCATTTTTAGAAATGGCTGACAGCTCCTCCCTCGTTTTTTTTCTTGACCTATTCAATGTTATAAAATCGGTGTCCTTTCATGTCCCTTTTCATGCAGTAACTAAGAAAAAGTCGCACGGAGCCAGGTCAGGCGAGTAAGGTGCGTGGGGCAGCGGAACCATGCCATTTTTAGTCAAAAACTGCCAAACAGAGACAGCTGTATGTGCAGGTGTATCGTCGTGGTGGAAGGACCAGTCTTCTGTCTGCCACAAATGGGGTGTTTTTTGACGAACACTGTTGCGTAATATTCTTAAAACTTCCAAATAAAAGGTTTGATTGACGGTCTGATGTGGGAGAACAAACTATGAATGAACTCCGCACTTGGCATCAAAAAAGCAAATGAGCATTGTTTTGATGTTTGATTTGACGTCTTTTCTTTGGACAGGGTGACAATGATGTCTTCCACTTTTTTTTTAACTGCTTTACACGTCTCTCAACAGCGAGGTGTTAAGAGACGGGAAAGGATGGGGGCAAGGAATGGGAAGGAATTCGGCCATTGACTTTTTAAGGAAGCATCCCGGCATTGCCTGGAGTGATTTGGGAAACCATGGAAAACCCAAATCTGGATGCCCGGACGGGGATTCGAACCGCCGTCCTCCCGAATGCGAGGCCATAGCGTTTATCGCTCACCCACCATTCTCGATAAGTCCTGTGTGTCTAACATACGACTTTCTCACACTTAGTTAATAACGAATTGCTGAAAAGCGCAATGAGGACTAAGAAAGAACTTTTTTTAAACTCTATGTGTGGAGCTCAGGAAGGAAAGAAAATTGAATCATTTAAAATGTGGTGCTACAGAAGAATACTGAAAATTAAGTGCCCAGGTAAAGCACTAAATGAACGAGTTTTGAAAATGATGGGTGTGGAAAGAAATTTGTGTAAGAGGTTTACAGAAAGAAGAGACAGGGTGGTAAGTCATATTTTGAGACATGCGGGATTGGTTAATTTGCTGGTGGAGGGAACAGTCGAAGGTAAGAACTGTAGAGGAAGACAAAGATAAGAATATATGAAGCAGATAATTGAGGACATGAGTTGTAAGGGGTATGTAGAGATGAAGAGGTTAGCACAAGATAGGAAGGGATGGAGGATTGAATCAAACCAGTCGAAAGACTAATAACAGCAAAAAAAAGTGAATTTTTGTTAAACATACAAACCAAATATACAGTGTAGGAAAATATTAAAATATGAAATAATTATGAGATTCTGTAAGAGATAATTTTATTCAAAACCCTGAGAGATTTAACGGTTATCGTTCTGGACTAGCTTTCGGGAGGACGCGGGTTCGAATCCCCGTCCGGGCATCCAGATTTAGGTTTTGCATTGTTTCCCCAAATCACTCCAGGCGAATGCCGGGATGCTTCCTTCATAAGGCCATGGTGGAATTCCTTCCCGTTACTTGCCTCCCGTCCTTTCCCGCCTCTAATGAGCTCGACGTCGACGAGGCTTAAAGCCATAAAAAAAACTGAGAGATTATCCTGCTGCTACTTACGGTAGTGCGTTGAAAAGTGTGTGTGTGTGTTTTTTTTATGCGGAAAGTAGGAACAATCAAAGGATCGTACGGCAATACCGCCTACAAATCGCAGTATGTAGGCGGTAGCAAAACATACGAGCAGTCTATTGTTGAGGATGACGTTTTGCATTCACTTCCTTTATTCGAGGTATGGGAAATGTTCTTTGGAAGATGCCGTGAATGGGCGTGAGGGGTCCTTATTGTACGGGTGGCAGGTTGGCAATTAGATGAGGACGCCGGCAGCCCTTAATAGTGGATAATGGGACGGCGGCTGGGCGGACGGGAATCGATACAAGGAGCGCCTGCAGGGATGGCCGCCCGTGGTGTCGCATTGTCTTTGCCGCCAGTTCCCAGGGCAGTCAACAGCCATCACGTGGCCATTGTCCTTCCCTATACGACGATTCACACCAACCGTTTGTCTGTGCTATACGCAAAATATTCCATTCGTAGAGATTTCAACAAGTTTTCACAGTTCTGGATCCATCGACATTGTATCATTGTATTAACCAACTAAAAATGTATTTGTAGCTGTCACGATATCATATTTTAACCGTGATGTCAAGCTAAAAAGTACGCTACCACCTCACTTCACATCACCCCATGTCATGTGAACACATTTTCTTGTTTGAAGTTCTACATATATTTTCAAAAATGGAAACTGTTAGGTCACAAGCTCTTCGGCATAGGAAGAAGAATTGGAAACTGTTGGTTTGTTTTGTAGATCTCATTGAAGGAAAAAAAATCTCGTTGTTTTTGGACACATCACATCAATAATAATAGAGTACAATTGGGAAAATTTCATCTGTTAGTGCCACAATTACTAAGAGTCGAGACGTTTTCGTATGTGTTACAGGATGAGCAGGAATAATTTGATTTACTACCCGCGCTTGTTAGAAATGATACAAACAAAGGTTTTTTTTTGCTGTCGTCAGTCTTTCGATTGGTTTGATGCAATCCTCCATCCCTTCCTATCCTGTGCTAACCTCTTCATCTCTACATATCCCCTTACAACCCACGTCCTCAATTATCTGCTTCATATATTCTAATCTCTGTCTTCCTCTACAGTTCTTACCTTCGACTGTTCCCTCCACAAGCAAATTAACCAATCCAGCATGTCTCAAAATATGACCTACCAGCCTGTCTCTTCTTTCTGTAAGCTTCTTCCACAAACTTCTTTTCTCACCCATCATTTCCAAAACTCGTTCATTTCTTACTTTGTCATGTCCACTTAATTTTCAGCATTCTTCTGTAGCACCACATTTCAAATGCTTCAATTTTCTTTCTTTCCGGTATTCCTAAAGTCCATGTTTCGCTACCGTAAAGTGCTGTGCTCCACACATAGAGTTTTAAAAAGTTTTTTCTAATTCCTAGATCAATATTTGAAACTAAAAGATTTCTCTTTTTCATGAAGGCTCTTTTTGCTAGTGCTATTCTGCTTTTAACATCATTCCTGCTTCGGCCATCGGTTGTAATTTTACTTCCCAAGTAACAGAATTCACTTACTTCTCCTATTGCATCCGATCCTATTTTTATATTTAATCTACTAGTATTGGTATCATTTCTGCTACATTTCATCACTTTTGTCTTGCTTTGATTTATATTCAGTCCAAAATCTTCCTTCAGTATTTTGTTCATGCCATTCAGTAACTTCTCAATATCCTCAGCCCTCTCTGCTAACAAGACAATGTCATCAGCAAATCGTAGCATACTGATTTTTTCTCCCTGAACACTTATGCCACATGGAAATTTTTCTTTGACTTTCTTCATTGCTTCTTCTACATACAAGTTGAATATTAACGGGGATAGACTACAACCTTGTCTTCACACCCTTTTTAACTGATGCATGTCTCTCGTGATTCTCTACTTTTATTATAGCCACTTGATTCTTATATAGTTTGTAGAGTATTCTTCTATCTCGATACTTTAGACCTGACTTCTTTAAAATTTTGAACATCTTGTCCCACCTAACATTATATACTTAAAAAAGAGCTGTTACTACTGAAGGATGGCTCTCATTGCAGGTATTGTTTTGAAAATGAGAATGATGTACAGCAATAAAAAAAATTTGGTGTATTTTATTTTTTTGAGTTACCACATCGTTACTTTTTAAACGCCAAAAACCCGTTATCTGTGTCAGAAATACTCTAGCAGTTGAATGCCAACTGAATAGCGTAAACAGACAAAATACCGGTAAAAGAAATTGTAATTACTGAATATATTAATTCTTTTACAGTTTCCTTCCAAGCTGCTTGTTGCGTAAATTGATCCCAATAATATCTTGTATAATCATTCGGGAGGACGCCGGTTCGAATCCCCTTCCGGGCGTCCAAATTTGTGATTTCCATGGTTTCCCCCAAATCAATCCAGGCTAATACCAGGATGCTTCCTTCAAAAGAAATGCCATGGCCGAATTCCTTCCCGTTCCTTGTCCCTAATCCCATCCTGCCTCTAATGACCTCGACGTCGACGAGGCGTAAACCCATAAGTAAAAAAAAGTGTAATCATTCATATAGGAGCGTCCATAAACTACGTAGCTCCATTTTAGCCTCCTGTGAACCCTCCTCCCCTCCACAGGCATTTTGTACTCTTTTTAACTGTCAGGCCATCGTAAATAACATAAGGGGATAATTAAATGAGGGAAATGAATATTTACATGCAGTTGTGTGTTCTGTACTTCCTTTTAACTGTGACAAATAATATGAATGAAAAGCTACGTGGCATGGCTCAGAACCCCCCCCCCCCTCCCCCACGTAGCCCAGCGTAGCTTTCCAGCTAACACCTTCCCCCCCCCCCCCAGACCAAGCCACGTAGTTTATGGAGGCACCCTATACACTCATGTCTGCTTGAAGCAATTCGTTCATTGTCAACACTGGGTCAGTAAGCAATGAAAGAACGAACCGTAAATTCACGTAACTCCATAATTGGAGCGCGCGCAGAATATAAATACGTGAAATCACCCACGAGGTCTGTCGTGACGTGACGTGATAGCCATGTGTATGCACTAAGTCATAAAAGACAGCCACACTTTTCGTCCGTCAAATGATATTGCGTAATATCACGTGACGTAACGTGATTACATTGCAGTCCTGCCTTTAGGGTTTTCTGCTTAAGTTTCATTCCCTTGTTTAAGTACGTTTGTTCAAGTTCTTTCCTTCCAACAGACCACAAAAATTTGTTCAAATCCCTGGAAGATTGTATTCACGTTTGTTTGCTGTCGTTAATAATAACAGACCTCCCAAGTGGATGAGAGGTAACGCTATTTCCCCGCATTCAGGAAGACGTGGGTTCGAATCCCCGTCTAGCCATTGTTTCCCCAAACCACTCCAGGCGAATTCCGGAATGGTTCCTTCAAAATGAGATACCCGAATTCCTCCCCCCCCCCACAATCCTTTCCCGCCTTTAAGGGAGCATCCATAAACCACGTAGCTCCATTTTGCCACCCCCCTCCCCAAATAGCCTAGCGTAGCTTTCCAGCCAACCCCTCCCTCCCCCTAGACCAAGCCACGTATTATATGGATGCTCCCTAATGACCTAGATGTCAACGAGACACTGGGACTTGACGTACTCAATGATAAATATGCTACCCATAATATATTCATTAAACAGCATAATGTCGACATAGCATGCGTTACAACAGCCCATTAAAAAAAACAGAGTTGTATTTGATATCAGTGACATTCAAATTTATAGAACCGACAAATCAGCTGAAATGATAGCATGTGGTGTCCCCATATTTGTGAAAAATTACCCATCTCATCACTTTAATCCATTACTCGACCAAAGTGATTTCCAAACTGACGTAGAGATGCTGAATACAACAGCCAGTTGCAGCGTGCATATCACTAGATGTTAATATTACACCTTCAATAGAGCACCGACCGTGGTGGTGTAACGGATAGCGTTCTGGCCTCGCATTCGGGAGGACGGCGGTTCGAACCCCCGTCCGGGCATACAGATTTGGGTTTTCCATGGTTTCCCAAACCACTCCAGGCAAATGCCGGGATGCTTCCTTAAAAAGGCCATGGCCGAATTCCTTCCCATTCCTTGCCCCCATCCTTTCCCGTCTCTAAAGACCTCGCTGTTGAGAGACGTAAAGCAGTTAAAAAAATAAATAAAAATCAATAGAGCGGAAATCATCTGACACATTACAGGCTATAATTCAGGGATAGGAGGGGGAAAGTTTCTCCACATAAGTAGTACTGAGAAGACTAAATAATTCGAAATCGACACGGAGAATATTATGAGAGAAGAAACAAAACTAAAAAAATGGGTGGTAGGTATTAATCGTAGCTACTACCGTAGTTGTTAACGTGAATACGCCTTTCTTTAGACAAACAGCCAGTGAAGCAACAAACATTGTTTATAACTTCTTATGTAGGTACACAAGAGAAACATCTACTAAGTATTTAACTGCTGCCACACTTTTTTCGGAGGAGTTAAATAGCACAGATTGTTCAACTGTTGTTCCCGTGGGTAGTCCACGTCCGTCGGAGGAAATTTCTTGCGGTAACTCCATTCCCCGCACCGCTAGGTCCGGCCGAGGTCGTGAACCCCATGGCTTTGTTTCGCTCGACTTTCTTCCTGCGTTCCACTGGTCCTGCTTCCACTGTCTTACAATGTATTCTGATATTTTCACAGGTGTCAAATTTTTCTCAGTTTACTTTTATCGATGTTGAAATTTTCTTAAATTGTTCACTGTGGTGTGTTTCATACGAAATGGTATTATTTTGCATTAATTCACTTGACAAATGATCTGGGTTTGGTCTCTAGTCACTCGGTGTGCAATGAGTGTATGTTTCGCTGTCCAATCAGATACCGGCTAACATCTTTGACCTTTTCAACACATGCCACCCCGTTGTCCTTGGTTCAGTAGTCTTTGAGCAGTAACCGTTTCAAACTGCACAGTTTTCATGTTGCTCGTAATTGTGGGATTACGAATTAAAGTAAAAAAGCGTAAAAGACTCGGTGTGAATAGTATTACTACAGGAGGATACTGTGATAGATAGCAGGGTACGGCATTGTGCCATACCTTGAAATATTATTTACATTGGGTCTGGAGACATGTTGCTTACAAGAGTAGGCCTACAGGAAAAGTGCCATAATAGTACCGGTCGATGAAGGAATAAGTACAAACAAGGGTACAGACTGGTTAGTTTAACATTAGCTGTACATAAGTTGATGGAGTGATTACGAGTAGGGATTGCAATCCAGCAAAGCGGGATCCCGCAATCCCGCGGGATCCCGCATCATTAGACAGTCTGGCGGATCTCGCACAAAATTAAGCGGATCCGCAATCCGCAAAATGCGGATAAAACGCGTGTCAGTGCGTGAATCGCTGCCTCACTCGGTCTCTATCGGATGTATTGCACTGTTTGCCTATGCCCCTCCAGTTGGCATTTGGTACGTGTGAACAAACGTTTGTTTTTGTCAACCTTCGTCATTCGTAAGTAGATAGATACACTTTTACGTATTCATTTTCGAGTACACATTTCTGTAATTTCAGTTATGTTGCGTATTTAGTACGATTTTGTAACTATATAATTATTTTTATGTGTTGCAAAAGTCATCTGAACTACAAAGTTACAGCTTTTTATTCACAGTTTCATTATTCCCATTTTCAGTATTTGCAGATAAAGTGACAATTTCCTTTTTTGCTGCTGAAAATTTGATTATTCGTTGATAGGAAACTAATGATATCGTAATTTTAATGGCATACCTATTTATTTAGCAGCTATCAAAAGGCAATTGTATATCCTTTGACTTATTGCTGTTTTGGCCGCTGCCTCAATGCATTTCTTTGACGAAAGCCGCCTGTTTACATGTGCCGCTCAGTCTATAGATTAATACCTCTTCTCCTTGTTATTTTTTCGACTAAAGGCAAAAAAAGTTATAATGAAGATTTCACGGGTGTATCGACGAATTGTGCTGTAGGAACACCATACTTCGACGGCTGCCTACGCTGTCTCCCTCACGTGTGAAATCTCGTGTTTTTACAATGAAATCCGGAGAAAACTATGAAAACTTCATTGCAATCATTCGCCGAGAAAGTCTCCTTTCTTACTAAAAAGTAATAATTTCCACTCTTAAAACGTCGTTACGCCACATATGTAAAATTGAAATACTTGACAGTTTTAAAAAAAAAAAAAAAAAAAAAAAAAAAAAAAGCTAAGTCTCGTGCTTGTGCAGTGACAAAAAGTTATGAGATCTTGTTCTGAGCCAAGTCTACACTTTACAGAGTATATTCACTTCACTCTGGTAACCTAGCCCCTAAGCAAACCATGTTTTTAAATTCATGTGATGTATTGTAAGGCACATAATATAACCTAACACTGAATATTTTCAATTTTTTATTATTTATTTAAAAATTGGTTTAGATTAAAAAACAAAAATGTAAAACCTCGAAATGTACTTAAGACATGCTAAAAAGTTTTAATATCATTTTACCAATTAAAATATTGTTAACTATTAATTTTTATCATTTAACATTAAAATTGATTTATTAATTTAATTATTATTTAATTTATTAACGTTTTAAGTAACTACGTTTTAAATATAAGCTTTAAAAAACTGTTTGCGCCAATCCCGCACGGATCCCGCGGGACTGGCGCAAATCCTGCGCGGATTCCGCGGGATTGAAAACACTGCGGGATTGCAATCCTTAATTACGAGGTAAGAAACTGGTTTGTAAAACGGCATCACGGGTTGAAGATAAGATATTCATTTCAATTTCAGGAAATAAGCTACGTGCAAGATATTTTAGATGAAATGGACAAGGGTGGTCAAGTTGATAGTGCAAGACAAGATCCCTCCAAGGTCCTTGACAGAGTAATCCTGAGAACGGTGATAAATAAGGTAGAAACAAATGGGATGCGTGAAAAAAATGACCTGCTGGGGAGACGAATTCTTAAAAGTTAGAAACAAAAGAGTTAGGATAACATTTTTTGTTTGTTTATGGCTTTATGCCTCTTCGACGTCAAGGTAAATAGAGGCGGGTTAGGAACAACGGGAAGGAATTCACCGATGACCTTTTGATGTAACCATCCTGGAATTTACCTGCAGTGATTTGGGGAAACCATGTAAAACCCAAATCTGGACGCCTGGGCAGGGATTCAAACCAGCGTCCTAACGAATGCGAGGCCAGAGCGTTACTACTTACCCAGCACGCTCGGTAGATAGGGTACGATATGCAGTATCAACAGAGACGGAAGTACCACAGTGTGGTGTATTGGGACTATAGCTATTAATTATTCTGATGAATGTCTGTGTTGGTAGTGTGTACTAACAACTAACAAGCGACGCCTTAGATCTCGAACGCTTGTAACCGCACGAAAACATGCTTAAAATAACAAAGGATCATAAACAAAACAGTGGTGTGTGTCATTTCCAAGAAAAACTTTGCACTCTACCTCAAGTAACATTTTAATTTAGAGAAACAAAATAACAAGATGATACCATATGAATGAAATTATACGTAATTCAATGAGGTCAGTGTATCATTACATTTTCAATCAACAGTGCCAAAAACTCTCAGCTTGAAGTACTTAATGTAGCGCAAAACACGCATATACAGCAGTACCACACACCTGATAGTGCTTACAGGGTGTCCAGAAAAGGACTCCCTGATTTCAAAATTAAATATCTCGAAAACAAAGATCCATAGAGGAATGCAGTAAACGGTATGTTTATTGAGACAGCTGTAAGAAGTGTATACAGCAGTGTGAAATAATAGTTACAAAAGCTGCTAACAGATGGCGCTGTACAGCTCATATCAGCATACATAAGTGAAATAATCGTATGAAAACAACCTTTGCAAACAATCACAGCACAATGTTTTCAAAATGTTCACCATTGGCACTACAGAATGGTGGAACTGATCGCCCTGAGCTTCGGATCACTATTTAGGTATTACGTGTGGCGATTACAGCGCCATCTGTTAGCAGCTTTTGTAACTATTATTTCAAACTGCTGTATACACTTCTTACAGCTGTCACGATAAACATACCGTTTACTGCATTCCTCTATCGATCTTTGTTTTCGAGATATTTAATTTTGAAATCAGGGAGTCCTTTTCTGGACACCCTGTATATTAGTCCTCAAAGTGCAGATGCGGGATTTCGATGAAGTGGTTAAAACATAGTGGAAGAGAACAATGTGCACACATTACTAAAGCCACGTTATCACATTCCAAATAACTTTCGCATTCACGCAGTCCAATATCAAAAGCCAAACTAATTACATTTTCAAATGATGTTGGTATGTCAATATCATAACCTGGCTTTCGCCAAGCATATTGAAACGTAGGATTATACGTAGGAGCAGCAAATTGATTGTAAATCACAGAGTGAAGTTTCATGATGAATTAATGATCATGTACGTCACTTGTGGTTTGGCACATTTTAGTCTTACAAAATCAGTAATCCTTCTTAGATAGACCTTATATTGCCGAAAGAAGTAAACATCAATGGGTTGGAAATATTTTGTTGTTTTCAGTGGTAATATCTTCAGCACGCACTACATCTTTGTTTAGAAAACATACATTTAGAAGGGTACGATATGTATGACCTGACCAGGAATCACACAACAATGACTCTTTAATGGCACTAGCAGACAAGTGCGGAGTTCTGCATGGAAATGACACACACCACTGTTTTGTTTATGATCGCTTTTTATTGTAAGCATATTTTCGTGCGGTTCCAAGCGTTCAAGGGTTTTTATTTTTACTGCTGATGACATTAAGTTACACAACACGAGTTAAAAAAGAGAGGACTGTAAATAGATACTGTGTGATCTGGCCAGGGTATCTAACTGGATAGCTCAACATAGATGAACGCATTTAAGGAAATAAAACCGATGCGGGTAGGTGAGCGGAGACGCACTGGCCTCGCATTCGGGAGGTTGCGGGTTCAAATCCAGATTTGGCTATTCCAAGGTTTCCCAAATTCAATCAAGGGAAATTACTGGATGGTTCCTTCGAAAGGTCATGACCGAATTCCTTCCTGATCCTTGCCCCCAATCCTTTAATGATTTCGATGTCAACGAAACGTAAAGGCGTAACAGAAAAGAACAGGAACACATCGGGCAGTTAAGTGGTAGGGAGGGATTTGCAATACTCCCTACGTATTGGAGAGGGGTAGCTGGGAAGTGAGGAAACTGATTCTGGTCAGACTATTGCTTGAATATGGTGGTGTGAGCCCTCATTCTGAAGAGTTAGGAGTAGTGGATGGAGGGGAAGAGATGGCTATGACCAAAACCGGCACTCGATTTCAGGCATGAGGGAATGGAAAAATTTTCTGTTTTGGGTAAGGGCGTCAGGGATTGGTATAAATTATCTTGAGATAACTACTGAAAAACTTACCAGAAACACTGAAAGGATTTATAATTAAAATTAATAAAATGCAAAAGTAGGCGCATTCAAATAATTTAATAATTCCGTATGGTTGTAAAGAACTTGTGACAGGGTTTCTACAGGGTGTTACAGAAAGGTACTGCCAAACTTTCAGGAAACATTCCTCACACACAAACAAAGAAAATATGTTATGTGGACATGTGTCCGGAAACGCTTACTTTCCATGTTAGAGCTCATTTTATTACTTCTCTTCAAATCACATTAAACATGGAATGGAAACACACAGCAACAGAACGTACCAGCCTGACTTCAAACACTTTGTTACAGGAAAAATTCAAAATGTTAGCGAGGATACATGCATCCACCCTCCGTCGCATGGAATCCCTGATGCGCTGATGCAGCCCTGGAGAATGGCGTATTGTATCACAGCCGTCTACAATACGAGCTCTAACATGGAAAGTAAGCGTTTCCGGACACATGTCCACATAACATATTTTCTTTGTTTGTGTGTGAGGAATGTTTCCTGAAAGTTTGGCCGTACCTTTTTGTAACACCCTGTATATGCTGCGCATTCCGCTCCTTTCTTAGCCGCTTTAACCTAACCCGGTAGTCCTTCCAGGTACAGGGATCCTATTGTTTACCGTGAAATTCTTTCCACTGAGCCGTTTTGGTGTACTTCACATTACACAGCAAACTGTGCCAGAGGGGAAGGTTGGGTTAAGGGTGTATGAAAATACTCGCCGAGACAGGGATTCAAACCGGGGACCTTTCGTTACCCATTCAGATACCTTAACCACCGAGCCACAAGACCTCTATAGATATATTGTTAACATTAGCATGTCGCTGACGCCAACTCATAAGATTTTACCAAAAACAAAAACCGCCCAACGCGCCTAAAGAAGTTTTCACTTCAAAAGCTAAAAACATAACTTAGTCCACAACCCGAAGGTTAGTCCAATCTTTCCGAAAGATGCACCAAGTTATTGTGTCAGAGGCAGGAAAGCCAATTCCTCTCCTCATGGCCTACAATTTAACATGGAATCAGAACCATGGAGCGTCCTGGCGTAACTCATACAATCAAATACAACTCCTAACATATTGTATATTGGCCATCCTTCCGCAGTTGCTTATTACACAATAGTAAATAAAAACACCGTCTATTAGCAACTGGTTTTATTGATGTAAGCTCAGACGCGTTTCGCCCTTGTGGAATGGGGCATCGTCAGTGACTGTGGATGTATATACAGGTTGGTGTTATTAGTTAGTTTTGTATATTAATATTGTAATTTTGTTAACACCAACCTGTATATACATCCACAGTCACTGACGATGCCCCATTCCACAAGGGCGAAACGCGTCTGAGCTTACATCAATAAAACCAGTTGCTAATAGACGGTGTTTTTATTTACAACTCCTAACAATTCCTCGTCATTATGGGATTTGAGCTCGCGACCGAATAGAGAAACTTGCGGAAGTAAGCGGCTTAACCGCTGAGCTACCAGACCGCCTTATGTGCAAAATACCATCAAAATCGGATTAAAAATTGTTTGTATGAACAACGTTGACAGAAATTTAGAAGAGCGTTTACGTTTTTGTAAATCAAACGTAAACATTATTTTTTTATTTGTTTTAAAGTATACGAATGCAAAGTTCCAGCAAAATCGGATAAAAAATGTGTGTTTATATGAAGATCATTTAAAAAAAAAGTAAACAAACATTCATTTTTATATATTAGGTACGAGTATAAACAGGGGCGGATCCAGGGGGGGGGCTAGGGTGCTAGTGGGCTCAAGCCCTCAAAAAGTATGTGGGTCCACCCCCGAAATTGTATTTTTTTTTAAATTTTTATTTATTTATTTATTTATTTTTTTTTTTTTTTTTTTTTTTTTTTTTTTTTTTTTTTAGCTGTACGGATTCGAGGCCCGAGGAGGCTATAAAGACTACCCCATGACCGGCTCAAGCCCCCCCCCCCAAAACCAAAATCCATTGAAGGCAAGCCCTCTGAACCAAAATTCACTCAAGCCAAGCCCCCCCCCCCCAAACCAAAATCCTGGATCCAACCCTGAGTATAAACTATATTTTAATGGCTGTCCAAGCGGTACTCGTCATACTTATCGCTATAGATATACTGTTAACATTAGCATGTTGGTGATAGTAACTCGTAAGATTTTACCCATCCATAAAGCCTCCAACGCGCATATAATATGCGAAACACGTCATAGGATGTGGTGATGTAATGGGAACAGTATTTTACTATACTACCGACGAGAAGAGTCAATCATTCGTGCCTGGAAGGCACGATGTCATCTTTCTATTGGGATCCATAATGGAAAAGCGATAATGAAAGCAGGCGTTCGTGCATGTTACATATGGCTCGTAAGAATCAATTTCACACCATGGAACTATCGAAAAATGTTACCAGTACCGAGAGAAAACTTTTTTTTTAAAACTGCTTTACGTCTTTCAACAGCGAGGTTTTTAGAGACGGGAAAGGATGGGCGGCAAGGAATGGGAAGGAATTCGGCCATGGCCTTTTGAAGGAAGCATCCCGGCATTTGCCTAGAGTGATTTGGGAAACCATGGAAAACTTGTTGCTGGAAGATCTGAATTGCCTGCCATTAATAATAATTATAATAAACACATTAAAGAATAATAACACAACACAGAATTTAACGTTTCTTGCTCAGTGTCCCAATCGATGTGATGATGTAGGCGGGACAGTTTACAGTAGGACTTGTGAGCGAAACGAGCCATGTAACATGGTAGTTACTATAGTGTGGCGAGATATGCTAATTTGTAATCGTGCAGTTTGTTTGGCGGTGCTGAAGTGCGGTGATCAGAATCAATTTAGTAAAGTGCGTGGTAACGTTAGAGGTAGTGGTGCTTAAGGGGAGAGTGGGGAGGGTGGTGGCCATTACCCAGCACCCCTGCGGCGAGAGGGGGGCATTACGAGATCCGCAAATTGGACTAGCCTCGTTCTGCCTCACCATGAATGTTACAAGTTGTCTCCGGAGGTCCTTGGCAATTCTCGACGTTATACTGGGGTTTATGTGCACACGTCGAGGTGCTGTTATGCTGTATTGGCGATGTACGAACATAACGAACGGAAGTCCCACTGCCATGTGTGTACCATTCATTCTGATTGCGTGCTGGGTGAGAGGTTAACGCTCCGGCCTCGCATTCTGGAGGACGCGTGTTCGAATCTCCGACTGGGCATCCAGATTTGGGTTTTCATGGTCTCCAAAAATCATTCCAGGTGAACGCTTGGATTCCCGTTGCTTGTCCCTAGTCCCATCCCGCCTCTAATGACCTCGACGTACGTGGAGCGTTAAAAAAAAAATAAAAAATAAATAAAAAAAAAATAAAAAAAATAAAAAAAAAAAATTGCTGTTTGGAAGGTTATTTGTGATGTTCCATACAACTAATAAACGGTCTCCAATTTCCAGCTGAAAAATAACAAGCTTCACAATCATAATAGTAGAAAAAACATTACCACAAAATTCAATGGTTCGTATAGAGATAGTAATACTCAGCACGAACAATATTGCGTTAAGACCCTTCAGTACAAAATAAAGTTGACCATTAGATTCATTAAGGGGCGTCCCTTAATTACGTGAGGCGAAATGCGGAAAAAGGGGGGGGGGGTGCGGCGAAATCACACCAAATCTCCCCAACTGTTAGCTATGATCATGGCCATGGTTCTTAGCACCAGGCATTCCTGTCGATATTCCAAACTGACCAACTGCACAATCTTTCCTGCCAGCCTATAAGTACCAAATAGCATGAAATCGGTGACCCGCTCATATTTATTCCACCACGCCTTATTATAAAGTTCCTTAAGGATCCTATATAAGGCTCTGTGCTGTAGACGGTATTAAAATCCCGAAAAATTAAACCGACTTGGGAATGATAACTAAACTTATGTAATTGGGCATGCTCCCCATACTAGGATTGTCCCCTTTTAAAACCACACAGACTGGAAGCAGTGAAATTTCCTTTTCTGTAAACACACTGGTTAACAGAGCCCATGAACCCTAATGAATGATGAATTTAATGGAACCTGCCTGTAATTCAGGGGGCCATTACGATTCCTATCCTTAAAGATCTAGGATTTAATTTTTTCCACAACGTTGTAACGAAGCTATAGCTTTATTCTAGATTTTTGCCAGCCTATTCTCGCTATCTAATACTGTTTACATTACAAGCAAGGATTTTCTGCCAAATCACCATTGAGATAATCTCCAGGTTACGTGAAACTTCACCTTTAATAACGATTTATTGCGACAGTATGTTTAGGACCCTATGTACAAATATAGTAACCTGTAGCGATATCATCGTTGGGCGAGGGTTTAATCCTGCTACGTTGAATGATTTCTTAAAATCGAGGAACACGATACCAAATTTCACTCAAAACGAGAGTTTATTTCACATCAGAATTTCTTGTTAAGTCTGTACCAGAATAGATGTTAAAGATATTGGTCCCTATTTTTCGTTATGGATATTGGTATCATATTCGCTTTTTGCAGTTCAGGGAAAGAGGGGAGGAACGCGTCTCTGTTTTGGGGATACTCTATACATGTAAATGAGGAACGTTTCGAAAAGTTCATCGACCGGAATACCATGTTGATTTGGAGAATTTCCCTATTTTAGTGACGATCTGTTTCTAGTGTTCCCACCATTGAATACTGTGCGTCTAAGTGATGCAAGCATTTTATTTAGTAAAATAACTTTTAAAGATTTTGACATTATGATTTCTATTTATTCTGTATCCTCCGTATATTATACGCTACAATTTAAGCGACCCATACCAAAGTCCTTGCTTTACAGTCATTAAAACGTCTACGTTTCTGACAGAGTATACTTGGAAGAACAAGTACATCCCCAATTTCGTTGTGATCTATGAAAAGAAACAGTGACAAATTTCTTTAAAACGTATTTTCAATTTTTGCAGCCTACTAGTCAAAAACTCAACCATTTTCAATAACTGTGTTATTTTAGATGTAATACAGTAATGACAATATGAGAATTATCGCACTGTAGGTCTAACATCACATGCTTCAAAATTACTGACCAGAGTAACATCCAGAAGAATGGAAAAGGTAGTAGAAAAGATAGTAGGTGAAGATTAGTTTGGGTTTAGGAAAACCCGCGGTGTAAGAGATTAATGCGTGAAGGGCGGAACAAAAAAAATACAGATCTATAATACCGAGATAGAAGAATATAATCTATAATATATATTATATTCTTTTATCTCGGTATTTTATATCATATTATTAGAATCAAGTGGCTGTAATAAAAGTAGAGACTCATGGGCGACATGCATCAGTTAAAAAGGGTGAGAGAGAAGGTTGTAAGTAGTATATCCCAATTAATATTCAGGTTGTATGTAGAGGAAGCAATGAAGAAAGTCTAAGAAAAATTTGAAGGTGTTTTAAGTGTTTATGGAGAAAAAATCAGTAAGCTTCATTTTGCTTATGACATTGTGCTGTTAGCAGAACAGGCTAAGGTTATTGAGAAGTTACTGAATGGCATGAACAAAATACTGAAAGAAGAATTTGAACGAAATATAAATCGAAGCAAGACAAAAGTGATGAAATGGAGCAGAAATGATAACAATCACACTAGATTAAATATAAAAATAGGATCGGATGCGATAGAAGTAAATGCATTCTGTTACCTAGGAAGTAAAATTACTACTGGTGGCCGAAGTAGGAATGATATTAAAACCATAACAGTACTGACAGAAAGAACCTTCATGGAAAAAAGAAATCTTTTAGCCTCAAATACTGATACTCTATATGTTGGGCACAGCACTATATGGTAGGGAAGAATGGATTTAAGAATACCAGAAAGAAGGAAAATGTGGTGCTATAGAAGGATGCTGAAAATTAAGCGGACGATACGAAATGAGCGTGTTTTGGAAATGACGGGTGAGGAAAGTTTATGGAAGAGTCTAACCAAAAAAAGAGACACGGTGGTGGGTCAAATTTTGAGAGATACGTGACTGATTAATTTGTTAGTGAAGGGAACAGTCGAAGGAAAGAAATGTAGAGGAAGACAGAGATTAGAATATATGAAGCAGATAATTGAGGACCTAGATTATAAGGGATATGTAGAGATGAGGTTAGCGGAAGACAAGAAGGGATGGATGATTGCATGAAACCAATCGAAAGACTGATGACAGCAAAAAAACTGACAACACAGGAAGAAAATAACTCACAGTTAAAATCATCGGTGTTGGAAATTTGAAGATATTTGGTTAGCTCGCAACATCATTGGTAGTACCTATCACGGGAACCGTAGCGGCTTGCAATTGGTCAAGTTTATTGTGACTGGTTGGTACATCCGAGATGACAGCGACACGGCGCTTGTGTGCCGTGACGTCATAGTCCAATTACGGAGGCAGTGGTGTCCTAATGATGCACGTGTCTGGCGCGTGCGAGGCTACCCGCCGCGGGAAATGATATGCTCGCCCGCTCTCGCAAAACACTCCTTCCTGAATCGGCAAATTCCTTATTATACTTTCATTAATTCCATTAAACTGTTTGCTTAGTGTACATCATTTTTCGGACTTGAGAAATCTCATCAATTTGATCTCTAACTTTCCTAGGCGCTTTAGTATTCTTCATAGTTTTTTTTCTACAATTTTTTTTTTTTTTTTTTTAGATAAATTTTTTTAGCTATGTATCTTGTAGGGACGTAAACACTATTGAAACAAAAGATCGAAGTTTCTGCGGGCGTTGAGAATTAATATAGTGTTCTCGGGTGACTAGTGATTAGGGTCTTATCACAAGATATTTCGGCGATCGGAATTCTGTCGCCATCACCAGAAGATATCGTGTGAAAACACCCTAAACACTCGGCTAGTCACCCGAGAATATATTAGCAATTAAAACAATTAATACACATTCCACAGTTGCCAACTGTACGTATCGTAATGTTATGATGCAATTGCTTACATGTTTGTTCTAGTGTTTTCATCTGGAAAAAAATAAAAAAATAATAGAATGGCCTCGCATTCGGGAGGACGTGGGTTCGAATCCCCGCCCGGGTAACCAGATTTGGATTTTCCATGGTTTCTCCAAATCACTCCCGGCGAATGCCGGAATGCTTCCTTCGAAAAGCCATGGCCGAATTCCTTCCCGTTCCTTGCCCCAGTCCCATACCGCCCCTAATGACCTCGACGTCGACGAAGTGTAGAGCCATAAGGAAAAATCTGTAAAAATATGTGTTTGTGTTTATTTCTTCACTAAACGGTTCGGTGAAGAAAAATACATCGCTATACAGATGCATGGTGGAGAAAGGAGATAGTCTTTAGAAACTCTGACTGTTCGAGACAATTGAATGTTTATTTAGCTGGTTCCGTTAGCATGGGAGAGGGGGGCTAGCTTCTCGTATTGATGGTACCCGGTTCGAGATCGGACTAGGTCACGCGTGGTTTTAATTAAGTGTTGTTCATACTGTAAACTGCATAGTATTAGAGACGATATCGTTTGCACACAGTGGAAGAAATCAAAACACGATTGAGCAGGTTGTTGTGGTTAGCATGGTCAAGTGATAAATAAGAAAATTAAAAATGTTTGTTTATGACTGTACCAATTGCTTATGGACACTGGAGACATCAAAGGTCGTTAGCAATCTGGACGCCCGCATCAGATATGCTAAACCGGAATTTAAAAAAATCCACTCTCAAAACAAAAAATTATGGCTCGAGAGAGTAATATAACTTGGAACTCAGTGGGGTCATGTTATTAAGAAAAAATGTACTCTTGGAGCCTAAAAAACTCTACGGAGAATTAATGACTACGACTCTTAAAATCTATTCTGCTTTTGGTGACGTACGAAAATGATCGTCACAGAAAATAAATTTTCACAGATATAATAATAATCCGCATGGTCTTAATGACCTGTTGACAGGGTTTCTATCGGCAGCGCATTCCGCCCCGGTCAATCCTACCGTATACAGGGGACCTACAGTTTAACTTGGAATCCGAACTACGGAAGCGTTGTGGTGTGCTTCACATTACACAGCAAGCTCTGCTAGAGGTGAAAGTCGGGTTAAGGGCTATGAAAATACCCACCGAGACAAGGATTCGAACCTGGGACCTTCAGATCTCCAGTCAGATGCCTTAACCACTGAGCCACCAGACCCCTTTATTTTCATCGATAAACAAAGCTTTATGTTCCGGAAAAAAATTTAATAAGCAAACCGAGCTTAGTGGATGAGTGGCAACGCTCTGGCTTTGCACTGGAAATGACGCGGGTTCGAAACCCCATCCGACCTTCCAGATTTCAGTTTTCCATGTTTTCCCGAAATCACTTCAGGCCAATGTCAAGATGGTTCCTTCAGAAGACCATGACCTAATTCCTTCCAGTTCCTCGCGTCCAGTTCCTTCCCGCCACTTCAGCGTCGACTAGTAAAAAAAGCCATAAATAAGAAAGGGGAAAAAATGGGAAATGAGGGGATTTAAGCACTTTCATCGAAAAAAAAATACCCTTTAAACAGGTCTCACTAGTTGAAAACGCTCAGTGGAGTGTTTCTTATGATAGAGCCGGAAATTAGAATTTGCAACAAAATTTTTGAAAACGTAATGTAGTGTATCGCTACACTACACGGTGTATTCGTGGTAAGCTGGGCCACCGGCTCAGGCAGGTGGACAAGTGAACAAAGAGTGTCATGGCTGCTCTGGAATGTGGCATTGAACAGGTAGCGAAGAGCTCTTAGGTGTGTGTGGAGGGCACAGTTGGCTGCGGGCAGTGGGGTTGCGTGCGTGGCAGCCGAGAGAGGAGTGAATGTGATGTGAGCGGCGAAGGTTAGCACGTGCTGTTGTGGTGTCCTTTGTTGCATGTTGCCTGCGGAGCGGACGAAGCAACCGACGAACGTACAGATGGTTCGTCGCCGATGGAAGACCACTGGAAGCCGAACTGGCGCCTTCGAAATATGGTAAACACAGAGTGATCTTGATAAAAAACCGAAGTGTCGTATTGATGATAAAAATCTGCACCCTAGAGATTCTCATTGACCCGTTGTGCTTAGTGGAAGGACACTTAAAAACACCTACGGACTGATATGTGTAAACTATCATATTATACGTGTATTTATGCATTGTATTGGAAAAGGAATTGTCATAATAAATATCAATGTTAGTTGTAAGTTGTAACGTGACGCGCTGTCACCACGTTACAAGGTGAATTTTTTTATTATATATGTCATAATGTTAGAGTAATTTACATAAATCTTGGGCGACCACCTAAATAAATTTTTGTTGTAATTTTATAAAGTACGCAAGATTCCAAGTGAGGACTGTAATGAAATGGTGAACATACAGTGTATCTTGGTAAAGCGAATATTAAAGAGTTATTGTGCTGCGTAGGCTTGAAGCTAATCGTGGTCTTCCCGAACCATGGCGACAGGAAGTCGCGGATCTATGGTTTTGCCGGCACACACATTCTGCTTCCTGGGGATGGGTGGTCAACAGGGTCACTCACCTGGCGGGAAATGCCACCGCCCGACACCCGAATATGCTCTCACCCCGGCGAACTTAGCCGAATATGTCCGACCTCTGTGATAGGAGCGGGGCAAATCAGATATCGGGGATATCACGTGACATTAGGTGCCAACCTGAAGATCCAATCCAAATGAGCATATAACTTACAATCTTGGGAATTTTCTGTTGAATGTGATCTTCGAGACTGCAAGGGGGTGGAGCCAGAAGTTTTCCTCGTGGACCGAAGAGCGAGGAGCTGGACATTCTACCTGCGATTCTAGTCGAGTCTAGTCTTAGGTGGACTTGGAAAGTTGGCTTCTCTCACCAACTGCCGTTGTACGATTTCTGGCTGCCGGCTTGCCTTGCTAGAGCAGGCTTATTACGGCGACACCGCCAGTAATGCGATGATGCGCATTAACAGACAGGACGTGTCTGTAGCCGCCGTGTGAGATAATCTCACATACCGTGGGTCATCTCCGGTCACCGCAGACATCAGACGCAGAACTACAATGGTAACTTATTACGACCAAACCATCTGATTGTGCATTCCGTGAAACAGAACCCTTAAACGACTTTGAGAGGATAGATCCATGTTCTCACTTTGTAATTGTAAAAACCCCTGAGCTAGCGGCATAATTTGCCAGAACTAGTTACTTTCGAATGATATTGTTCATTCGTGGCGCCCATGATTTTCTTTTTAACTGTAAAGTCACAGTATTATGATACCTTTGTTTGAGGTCGTCATAACTTGTAGTTTTCATTGTTTCCAATTGTCATTATTTCTTGCTTTTTGATTCTGAGATATATTTAAAAGTAAATATACAATTGTTTGCTTGCTCATGACGGCTAATTGTACCTCTGAGCGTCGCTTTTATGATTTTTCCAATTTGTCTTAATGTTAACGGTAAATTCGCTCAGACTTGTAATCGCCAGTGATAAGAAAATAAATGTCATATTGTGACAATTTTTTCTAAATTCCAACTAACGTCGAGATTCTTTCAAAATTAATAAATTTGCACTCCTTCATAAAAATTAAAAATCTACAATTATTAATCATAGAGGTATGAAAGATAAGTGTAACGTAGTTTGCCCACCAAGGCACCCACTACAAATTGAAACGGTGTTGCCGACCTGTACAGCACAATTCCAATTCCTCCTTCCATTAAGGTCATATAATAATAATGGTTTCATTGTTGATCAATTAATTAAAATAAAAGTAAATTTAATTTATATGGGGGAGTACAAGTTGTACGCTTCAGTAAGAAAAAAAAGTTCACCAGGAATCCGTTTTGGAAGCCATTTGGAATCCATTAAACCGCCCCCTCCTTAAAATTGAACCGTGGACTTTCCAGCAAAATTCTACGCCAGCTCATAAAGCCGAACTGTGACACTTGCTTCCTAGACAATTTACTCGATTTCGTAAGCACTGATGAACTGGACCTCAACCGTTTAGATTACAAACTGCGCTCCCTTTTGAAGGACATAAAGATACAGATACTCAATAAGCGCTGACTGAACTGTGTAGTAACCAAGGTGCTTCACGCTGTTGATGCATGGTCGGTGGGGCATAAGACCTGCATTAAGACTTAAGGGAGGCAGCTAGAACAAATGGGTACTGTGCATAATAAAACAGTAAATACAGTAAATACGATTTGCTTTCCCAATTACCTTCTCGATATGCTCATTCCACGACAAATTATTACGAGTTGTTACTCCTAGGAATTTAGCGGAATCTACCGTTCTAAGGACAGTAGTGCGGATCAAACCCAGATACGTAAATTGTGACAAAGGATCGGTATGTACTTCTGTTTTTTTGAATTGCAAATTGTTGTCATGGTGTGCAGCTCTTCTAAAGGGACCTGTAATATGACAATGATCGCCGACTTTTACAGTCCCAGGTTCAATGCCAGAAAATATGACATACCTTAGCACAAATTGTGCTTTCTGTTTGCTGTCTGTCTCAGAAGAATACCAACATCATTGGCCATTTCAACGATTGGTTGACAAACTATATGTCAAGTTGTTTCATATGACTTGAATCGTATGCGCAAATGACATGGTATGCTTCTGCGAACGGGGTGCTTTTCTGGACATAGGTTATATGAGAGGGGTTGGGTTGTGGCTTGAACTTACCAAAGGGTTCGAAAAACATTCAAACTCCACGATAGAACGATGCATGCTGTTTGTGCACAAAATCCTAGAGTTTCAAGGTTTTGTGTTATTGGATGGCGCCTACCCCCAAGCAATTAATCCCATGGTGCTCCAAGAAATCGTTGTATGTCTGTCAGAAACGAGAACAGTAGATTGATAGTTGGATACTGAAGAACTAACTACTATAGCCACCTCACATTATATATCAAACCATAATAATATTTACCATTACCACTATTATTGATTTACATGTTTATATGGATTTCGCCTTGTCTGCGGTATGGTGAGGGGGCCCAGCTATAATGTATTTATTTTTAATGGTGTTCTTCAGAACAAACAAAGATATTTGTATAGTCTGGATTCTGCCTCTCAAATGTGGCAATGTCTGTTTAACCAGAAACTCAATACCATGAAATCTAAACGTTAAATGGAGTATAGGTAACAATCTTTGTTAACTATGTCCAGTTTATTTTCCACCTTTATATGAGACGCAAGAATCTTCCAGAGAAAGCATTACTCATCATTGTTTTCGGTATTGCCTACAACAGCCTAATCTACTGATGGCAAGTGGTAGGGTTGTAAATGAACTGGTTCAAATTTACGACTGTTTATATCGAGGAAATAATGCAGTTGGGGGATTTGCCACTATACGTGTTTCAAAAGCATCAAGTTTTACCATGTTTTCAGACCTCTCATAGACACCATACCAATCTGCCAAGGAAGTACTAGTTGTATTCTTACGCATCTTAAATGAAAAGCATATAGAGACATTTTAGAAATTACTGTACTTCTAGATTTTTAATTCATTTACTATATCAAACTGAACGTACAGCCGGGGTGGATGGGTAAGAGACAATTTCAAGTATTTCTTCTGACATATGTTTAAAACACGCATTCAGGAAATCTTGTGGTTCTTTGTAATTAACTATTGTTGGTGCAGAAATTAATTCTATAGGTGTGAGCACTTGCACTGACCCCAAGGTTTAATTCCATCGCACTCAACTCACCTTTTTTATTGTTAGAAGTTGACAAGCCCGAACCTGTTACGGTCGGCTGTTACCAGCTGGAGGTAGATTTGTTCCGTTAATAGCGGTTAGTTGACTACGCACAGTCCGGCTTAGGGCTAGTGTAGGAGATCCTGCTCGCGGATGGTAAAGGAGTATCAGACTGGATGTGGTTGGCGCTAGTATTGTGATTACTCCGGCTGGATGTTGGGGGCCATCGGGTAGACCGCCATTCTGCGCTAACGGCTGGACGCAGGCAACTAGCATGGTACTATTCTGTGAAGTGCGATACTGCTGGTAGTCCCCGAGTTGGCAGCTGGCTGAGACGCAGTGGGTGACTTAAGCTGTGTATCCACTACGCGCGGCAAACCCTCGAACACTGGGTCGCGCGGCGATACCTGGCTTTTTCCAGGAACATTCTGGCTTTTTCCAGGAACATTGGCGCGGTCGAACATGCCGCGCTGCGAGCCATTCTCTGTCGGTCTTTTGGCGCGCGGCAAAGGCCCCCCACTGATTAGCTCGCGAGCAGTTGGGACGGCAGTGTCTTTCTTTGAGTTGGCTCGCGCGGCACAGCGACAGTTTACTGCCATGAACAACGAAAAGTGTCGGTATCTAATACAGCTGTATGGTGCGAAAGAATTTTTGTGGAATAGTAAATGTGCAGATTACCACAACAAATAGCAGACACTCCTTGTTCATTTAGTTTATGTAAATGAGGAGTTCCATTACCACTGCCAACAACATTTTCTTAAATTTCATTTTAACTACTAGACTTATTACAATAGTGTGGAGATGTAATTTGGACAGTAAAGAGAAACATATAAAATTTTTATGTTCCTATCTTGAGTAATTTTCGAGAAAATGTTCCTTAAATTTCAAAAATCTAATTTATAGCAAAGGGCTTTCAACGTATGACAACTACATACACACACTATAGGATGTCGGGTATAAAAAAAAAGCAATAATTCTACTTCTAGGACTTTTATAACGCAAAATGAAGGTTTCTCTTGTAGAGGAAAGTTTAAAATAATTTTTGGAACAAAAAACCAAATTTCGATTATTTTTATTTTACCACCTTCGGTTCCGCTTAATAATTAACGTTATAAGTAGTAGTAGGTATATGAGTCTCCAGTTGCTAGAAATCTTAAAGTTATTACTAGTCTCTCGGTAACTGAAATCGCGTGTCGAAACTTAGTGTTCACTTTATTCACACTCGTCCAAGGTCGCGAAAACTGACTGTGCCTGCATTGCTTGCCGCGCAACTCTGGCTGGATTGCGCTGCCGCGCGCGGCAGCCGCGCTTGTCAACAGAAACACACGAACATTGGCTCGCGCGGCGATTCCTGGAAAAAAGCCAGGTATCGCCGCGCGACCCAGTGTTCGAGGGTTTGCCGCGCGTAGTGGATACACAGCTTTAAGGGGTTGCTGGGTTGTGTGCGGTGGACTAGGCGGCGGTGTGTTGGTCGGTAGCCGCTTGCTGCTGGCGGCTGATCTGTTTGGTTATGACTAAGCCCCGGATTTTTAGGTTCTAAAAAACCAAATTTAGGTTTATTCAATTCACGTTTTAGGCTTTTATAGGTTTTTAAAATTCTGATTTAGGAACTTAAACGTTTTTAAGGGAAATAAAATTTAAAACACGCAATATATACTGCCATAGTGTTAAAAATATTGTTGACTTTACAGTACAATGTCAAATACTCCTTAAAAACTTCCAACATGTCATTGCTCGATCACATTAAAACAAGCAAAATAAACCACTATTATGTTCAAAATACTTCGTCTTTATTGCTTATGGTAAACAACTCATTTAAAACTTCTAATATGACACTGAACAATGAAATATTTTGACAGATTTTCAGGAGTAAATCCTCCTCTCTTTTCCGTTCAAATTCTCTTGAATGCGGAAAAACTAAGCTTTACGTCACATGTGGTCAGAGATGTGAACTTTGTATCAGCGATTTCCTTAGGTTTCAAAGGCAATATTCTTGTTTCTTTAGACCACAGAGGACACGGCCTATGTATTCCATCCTCTTGAAATCTGGACTGCGCGTTAAAACAGACTCCTGCTTCTTAGCTATAGACACCCCAACTGGTCCAGGAGCCACTTTGGCCCTCGCTTCTTGGATGATTTGAAGTGCTTCCGTCAACGGTAGAGTACTTCCTTCCAAATTCTTGATTGAAAATTCTGGGTTGTAAAAATTTGCCTTTATATATTTCAACTCCTGTACAGCTGGTACTGAGTGCAACCCTTTCTTTGCATTTACTGTAGCAATAGCTTCGCTTTCATCTAATGATTCGATGACCTCCGTGATGCTCTCATAGTTTTCTGCATAATATACTGCGGCTGAGAGCCAGGTCCCCCATCGTGTCATTACTGGCTCGGGAAGGAGGGGTACTGATGGAAGCTTTTCTCTTAAAGTACGATTCGACTTGGCGCTTTCAGGAATATTTTCTTCACTGAAGGAATTATCTCGTAAACTACAGGGTGCTGTTCGCGAATTTTTTCAGCTACCTGGTGCAAGCCTATGAGCTAGAGAGGTGACATGGACCATTTGAAGATGGAATGCCTTCAAACACTCCCATGCTTTTATCGTATAAGCTGCACTGTCTGTTACCAACAACGACAACTTATCCTCGTGTTCTGGACCTGGCCACAACAGTTTTGATGCATCCCTTACAGCAATTACCACAGTAGACTGGTTAGTCATTGGAAGTTCTCTGCACATAATGACTTGGGCTATAGTACGTCTCTCACATGCGAGCTTGCCCACCCCGTCCGGGCATCCAGATTTTGGTTTTCCATGGTTTCCAAAATCACTCCAGGCAAATGCCGGGATGCTTCCTTAAAAAGGCCATGGCCGAATTCCTTCCCATTCCTTACCCCCATCCTTTCCCGTCTCTAAAGACCTCGCTGTTGAGAGACGTAAAGCAGTTAAAAAAAAAAATCTTGCAGCTGAGGCAAGTAATTCTTTCTTAAAGTGAATTCATCTGATATTTTTCTGTTGCAAAATTCTTCCAAAATGGTTTTCAGGACTACATTATGGACTGTTGAAACTGGTATATTAGCGGCAGTGAGAGCTTCACACAGACGCAGGTGAAACGAATCTTCTGCACCCGTAATGAAACTCTGCTTCTGTTCGGAAGCGTTTCTCCTGGTAACATTTGCCAAATAAGTTGCTGAATTCTAATACTGTAGTATGTGGGATAATTTTTCTGCAGTTACTTATATAGAAAGCAAAAATAAAAATAGTCCACCTGAATATAACACCCTGGATAATACCCAGTTAATATTATGAAATTTCATTCAGCAGTCTAGACTCTGCCACTTTACGTTACTTTAGAAATGAAAACAAATAAAATCTATTTTTTTTAAATTATAAAAGATATATGTATATAAAACAAATTAAACTTACTGGTTTCACACATGCTTGACAATATATAATTTTCTCTCATTTGTAGAAAAGTTCTTAGTCGTTCCTAACCACTCTCGCAGGTGACTACTTCTTGAGGATTTCTGTTTAGGCATGATTGCTTTTAATTAAGGGACTAAACTTATGTAGGCCTACACAATATTTTAATTTTTCGTGTTACCACTGAACGATGACGGTATACAACAGTTAATTTTTCAGAAAGGGTTTGCGTTCCTGAGATTGTTAATGTTTAACGTGCTATGTTTAAAACTTGCCTTGTCGATTTGTTTCTACTGAATGTAAACCTTTGTAATAATGTGAAGTTGCCACACCGCATTGTTACAGCTTTTCTCAATGTTACTGTCAACAGTTAGGTTGAAACACATCATTTAATATTGTGGTGAATAGTTATTCCAATTTTAAAATAAGTTCTTCCGTTTTACACGTAAATATAGTTCGTTTACCCTCCCAGTTCGGCTTTACCACTCGGACTAGGTTAGGGATCATTCCCATACTGCTCACATTTGCAGTGTCTTGGATCTTAGGATTCACGTAATAATAGATACAGCTGGTGATGGTGACTGGCCGTATCGCCATGTAACATTAACTTGGATCGATGTAGAAGAAGAAAATTAAATTTTTGAGAAGGAAGGGGGAAAAAGAAGCAGCCGCCCGTAACCTGTCAATCTGGCACTGTTCCGGCATTTGCCTGGAGGAGAAAAGCAAAACGACGGATTACCATGTCAGAACAGCCGACGATTGGGTTCGAGCCCATGGCGTATTCCACGACCCGTACCCCTGACATTTGTTTAAGTAACAAAACTACAGTCGAACTGGATCAGTACATCAAATTAGGTCATTTTAGGTTCTAAAAACCGAATTAGGTCATTTTAGGTCATAACATAACAATTAGGTTATTTTAGGTCCTATTAAATTTATGAATATTATTTTATACAGTAGACGTAAGATAAAATTAAAATTTCGAGGATATTAGGTTGGGAACAAAATAGGTTCGAACCTAAGAATCCGGGGCTTAGTTATGACACAATGCCTTGAATAGAGGAAGCGATAACTCCGACTGATCTGCAACATAGAAAACAAATTGTCTGGATTTTTAATGCCATCGATTTAATCGTTCTGCAGGAAATTCTTTAATAACAATTAATTTTTCTCCGTTTTTTGCGAATGTTTCAGATTTCCTGGTTCATCATATCCCCACAGAGATGTCCATGTTTTTCAGCGAGTTCTTCAGATCCAGCCCAACAAGTTGACATTCTGCATAGAAGAAAATTATAGTGTTTTGGAATCTGTGGCAAAGAAATTAGAAAATAATCAAAAATAATTATTATTATTTCACTTACCACCATCTTTGAAAGTTAGACGAGATGAAAGTCTTGTGACAATATGGAGAAGAGATGGCGCTAACACTTCGAGACGAATCGTTGGCTCTGTGCCCCCTTTCTATAATTAGTGGGACAAAGAGATGGCGGCCTGGCCACTTATTCCCATGCTCCATAGACGACGGCACAGTCAAAAAAGGAAAGGGACCGAGCGTGGTGGGTGAGCGGTTAACGTTCTGGCTTCGCATTCGGGAGGACGGCGGTTCGAATCACCGTCCGGGCATCCAGGTTTGGGTTTTCCATGGTTTCCCAAAATCACTCCAGGCGAATGCTGGGATGCTTCCTTCAAAAGAACCATTGCCGAATTCCTTCCTGTTCCTTCCCCCAGTCCCATCCCGCCTCTAATGACCTCGACGTCGACGAGGCGTAAAGCCATAAGTAAAAAAAAAGGAAGGGGAGTAGACGGCACCAGATGTTTTCAACGACCAACACCAGACGACTCTCTAGACACCGACCTCCCCACCCTAGATGGCTACTGCATATGTGCTGAGGTCGGGGATTGGTTAGTGTCTTAAAGAAGATCGTAGACAGATGAGACGTAAAAGCGATAATTAACATGCTAGGTGCGATGGTAATTACAGTGCCAGAAATCACGCCTGGTGATTTCCGTGATGGCCGAATTACTTCCCATTCCTTTTACCGAATCTGACATTCCAGAAGATACCGGTTTCCCGATTTGACTCCAGTTTAATGACGGGACGGCCGAATTTCTTCACGTTGCATGCTCGACCCGACGTCGACGACAGTTCAAATCCCCATTCGGGCGATTCTGATTTCGGTTTCCATGTTTTCCCGAATTCACGCCAGTAAATGGCCGAGTTCCTTTCCGTTCCACACCCCCAAGTCCTAATAACTTGATGACTTCGACGTCGAAGAAGATTTTATTTATTTATGGTTTTACGCCTCGTCGACGTCGAGGTCATTAGAGGCGGGGTGGGACAGGGGAAAAGGAACGGGAAGGAATTCCACCATGGCTTTTGAAAGGAAGCATTCCGGCATTCGCGTGGAGTGATTTGGGGAAACCATGGAAAACACAAATCTGGAGATGAAGACTTATGTTAAAACGCACGTCCAGCAATCCAGTTTTCCATGGTTTCTTGAAATCAGTTCATCTGAATGCCTGAATGATTGAATTACTTCCCGTTCTCTGTCTTTTCCCGCCTCTAATGACCTCGACGTCGACGGGGAGGTAGGTTCAAGTCCCCGTCCTGACTTCCAGTTTTCTACTTTTGCCGATTTCCCGAAAATACTCGAGGTGAATGCGGGGATAACCGAAATGACGCCAGTAATTGTCGGGTGGCTGAAGTCCTTCCCGTCCCTTACCCCCAGTCTCCAGTGACCACGATATCAATGAGCTGTGAAGGCAAATATCGGACGCTAGGCAACCACGCCTCTTTTACTTTACTTATTTTGTTACATGAGGATAAGGGCGTTTACTGCAGTGATCAGAGCTGTTTAGTAAAATAGCAGCTGTCCCCTTTGTGTAAGTTGGTTGCGGCACTGTGATGGTGTCCGGCGCTGACACGGGGTTGCTGGTTCGAGCCCTGGTCGTGGAAGAAATTTCATCGTCAGGACTTGGATGGCACGGTAGGAGAGGTGGTGGTGCACGATTCCTAATCATCAGATTGGTAGTGGGTTAAATACAAAACTCTCTGCGGTGTGTGAAAGCATGTCACACTGTTAATGGTGAGTCGTACGTCGGATGTGGACTATACGCCTGGCGGTTCCATTGTTATCTTTCGGAAGAGTCGGCCCTTCACCATCTCTCAACACACTATACCAGTGATTAGTGATGTTCCGATTCAAATAAATATGAGTAAGTACTCGATACTTTGTTTCGATACCGAGTACTTTTCGTATTCGAATAAATTCATTCGATACTTACTCGGTATCGGAAGAAAAGTACTTGTATCGAATGGAAAGTTTCGAAACGTACCCGGTGTTAAATTCTAAGCGCATCAACCTTGCTGCGCCACTCAGTCGCGCCTGCGAAATTAATTTCCCTCTGACTTCAAGTTGGTAGCATTGAATAGGCAATCTAATCTCAAAGAGTTTGTTTTAGGTCCCTATTACATTGTACGATAATAAAGTTGTTCTTGGCGCGCATTTTGCTATGCCTGGCCAATGGTCGTTCCCGCGCAGCCCCACATGAAAACTAAAAGGTAAGGTTCATAAGCAACTAAGTAGCCCATGTGAAGCGGAAGAAGAAGCTGCTTCAGCTAGCGTTTCACAGGAATATCACTTCTGGAAACTTCACAAAGAAAAAGAAATCGCTCCATAATGACAAAGTCTCTCTCTCTACTTGTCAAACACTGTAATGTCTCTAAAAAGAAATCCATTTACAGAATGGGAAGAAGTGAAACTTATATTTCATTGTCTGTATAAATACGCACAACAGTATCTCATTGTTGTAGCAACGTCAATATTGAGTGAATGTTTGTTTTCTAATGCGGGTAAAACAATGACAAACAAAAGAAACAAGCTGTCCCAAAATATTTGGAAAATTGCTTTTTGGGAATACTTCCAAAAGCGGATTTTTATTGTTTGAAAGTGTTAAAACTATAATAAATAAATATTTAAAGATAAGACAAAACCTTCAAAGTATGCTTACATGTGAGCTTTATTATAATTTAATAAATAAATTAAAATGTTTACTGAGTGTTATTTGATTTTATTACACTAGGAAAATAAATTAAATAATTTAGCAACATGTCACATATATTTTTATATTTCGACATTAATTGAAAAAAGTTTCGATATGAGTAAGTATCGATACTTTTGCAGTACTCATATGAGTAAGTATCTTAAGACAATTTGAATATTACTCATTTGAGTAGGTATCGATACTTTGATGGTATCGGAACATCACTACCAGTGATTCCCAACCGGTGAGCCTTGAAGAGATCCAGGGGGCAAAATGTAGGGGGTGTTGACAACCAATATCCAGCTTTAAAGAGGGCATCCAATAATTATGTGAGGTGGTTCTTCTTAAATTTAGACCACCCCACTCCCTCTAACTTGACATTAACCTGATAATCTTGGAGACTTTTTTCTATCTCTACTGCTCATTGAAGGGCGGGAAACTCAAGTAAAAAGTCGACTCAAGATTTTTAACTACCCTCCCCATCCCTTAAAAAAGATTTTGTGAGATTATTATCGACCCTAACCCCTCCTTTAAATGAGATTTAGTGAAATTTTTATCGACCCTCCCCCTTCCCCCGTCCTTTAAATGAGGTTTTGTGAAATTTTTAACGACCCTCTCCCCTCCTTTAAATGAGATTTTGTAAAATTATAATAGACCCTCTAACCTCCTTTAAATGAGATTTTGTGAGATTATTATCGACCCTCTCCCCTCCTTTAAATGAGATTTTGTGAGATTTTTATCGACCCTCTCCCCTCCTTTCAATGAGATTTTGTGAGATTTTTATTGACCCTCTCCCTTCCATTAAATGAGACTTTGTGAGATTTTTATAGACCCTCTCCCCTCCTTTAAATGAGATGTTGTGAGATTTTTATCGACACTCTCCCCTCCTTTCAATGAGACTTTGTGAGATTTTTATCGACCCTCTCCCTTCCTTTAAATGAGATGTTGTGAGATTTTTATCGACCCTCTCCCCTCCTTTCAATGAGATTTTGTGAGATTTTTATCGACCTTCTCCCCTCCTTTTAATGTGATTTTGTGAGATTTTTATTGACCCTCTCCCTTCCTTTAAATGAGACTTTGTGAGATTTTTATCGACCCTCTCCCCTCCTTTAAATGAGATTTTGTGAGATTTTTATTGACCCTCTCCCCTCCTTTCAATGTGATTTTGTGAGATTTTTATTGACCCTCTCCCTTCCTTTAAATGAGACTTTGTGAGATTTTTATCGACCCTCTCCCCTCCTTTAAATGAGATGTTGTGAGATTTTAATCGACCCCCTCCCCTCCTTTCAATGAGACTTTGTGAGATTTTTATCGACCCTCTCCCTTCCTTTAAATGAGATGTTGTGAGATTTTTATCGACCCTCTCCCCTCCTTTCAATGAGATTTTGTGAGATTATTATCGACCCTATCCCCTCCTTTCAATGAGATTTTGTGAGATTTTTATCGACCCTCTCCCCTCCTTTAAATGAGATTTTGTGAGATTTTTATCGACCCTCTCCCCTCCTTTAAATGAGATTTTTATCGACCCTCTCCCCTCCTTTCAATGAGATTTTGTGAGATTTTTATCGACCCTCTCCCCTCCTTTAAATGAGATTTTGTGAGATTTTTATACACCCTCTCTCCTCCTTTAAATGAGATTTTGTGAAGTTTTTATAGACCCTCTCTCCTCCTTTAAATGAGATTTTGTGAGGTTTTTATAGACCCTCTCTCCTCCTTTAAATGAGATTTTGTGAGATTTTTATCTACCCTCTCCCCTCCTTTAGATCAAATTTTGTGAGATTTTTATCGACCCTCTCCCCTCCTTTAAATGAGATTTTGTACAATTTTTAACAAGTAAGGGAACAAGTATCGATAAATCATTGTCGCTACTCCGAGTTCAGCTTTTGCAGCACTGTGAGTTACAGGAAAGGGAGTCAGTGTGTTTTCTCTTTCTGTAAAGGGGGCATGAGTAATTTTTTTCGAAAAGGGGGTGGTGGGTAATTTTTTTTCGAATAGAAGGCCGGTAGGCCAATAAATGTTGGGAACCTTTGCTCTATACTGAACATACACACTATCACAGTTTCCCATAGCAGCAATAACACATCCCAGGGGTAACCACCCCAGGTCATCTCCCCGTGACTACCGTCACGATTAGAATCGGGCATCGGATCATAACGGGGCATCATTAATTACGTGAGGGGGTTTTCCGGAACCCCCGCCCATCCCTCTCTTAAGATTTGGTGAGATCTGGTCTGACCCCTCCTCTCTAAGATGACGTGTGATTTTGACGTCCCCCCCCCTTTTTTCAACTGACAGACCTCGTAGTTTTTTTGAGACTTTTTTTTTAAGCTCCCCTGCTTGAGAGGTCGGTTATACCCTCTATAAAGGTGATATCCGCGCATTTTCTAACCCCCCCCCCTCCCTAAAGTCGACATACCTGTCGTTTGTGGAACTTTTTTTTTTTTTCTTAACCTCTACTGTTCTTCAAGAATTTCAAAAGATCAAGTGAGATTTTCGTCACCCCCGCCCCATTCATGAGATTTGGTGAGTTTCGCCAAACCCCCCCCCCCCCCTATTTCACCTCGTGTAATTAACAGACGCCCCCTAAGAAGTAGAAATGTTGTCTGACTTACAACAGCCTGGCTGTATAATTCAAAAAATAAATTAAAATATTGATCTTCAGCAGGAAACGAAGACATAGGGCCGAGGCCAGTGGTTTTGCTTGTTATATGGAAGCGTGAGTGTGCAGATCCCCCGCTGTCCATTCAGATTTCGATTGTCCGTGATTTACCGGAATCATTCCAGGGGAATATTGGGATGCTTCCTGGGATTGGTTACAGGCGAATATTTTTCCCGTTTTGTGCCCCTCTCCCCGCAAAAAATTCCTTCCTGACTCTAATGACCTCGACGTCAACGATCTGTGAATACAGAAACAATAATTATAATAATAAATAATTGGGAAAAGGGGTTTGGAGACAGTCACAGAACTACAGATATGAAAGTTTCTGGTTACTTTCATGATTCGGAGAGGATAGTTGTATTCATCTACAAGATCAAACTAACAGGATAAGGGAGGCTAGAGCATGTTGTGGAGTGGAAATGTAAGCTTAGGTGGCGGCTTCTTTGTATGAGGCCAACGTGTATGGAATGAATGAGGGGACACAGAGTAACAGTTAGTATGACACTAAGATTCGGGATTGATTTGGGTTTTCCATGGTTTCCTCAAATCAATCCTGGTGAATGCCGGAATGGTTCCTCCAACAGGCCATGGTCTAATTCCTTTCCGATCCTTTCCTATAGTCCTTTATCGCCTCTAATGTCCTCCTTTTTTTAATCATGGATTTACGCCTCGTCGACGTCTAGGTCATTAGAGGCGGGATGGAAGTATTTGGGGAAACAATAGACATCCGAAATCTGAATGCCCGGATGGGGATTCGAACCGGCGTCCTCCCGAATGCGAGTGCAGTAGGGAAGGGGAAATACAGCAAGGAAAGGCAATGGAGGCATTTCTAATGTAAACATTACCGGAACGGAACGCTTCCTTTTTGTGCCCGCCTCTAATGACCTTAGCCGTTGACGAGGCGTAAAGCCATAAGTATATTTAAAAAAAAAAAAAAAAAAAAAAAAAAAAAACTTTTTGTGTTGCTTTTTGATAGGCGGTAGTGTGCGAATATTCGCTGCAAAAATCGTTTAAGAGCAGGGCGTAGTGTCTGGCATAGCAGTTTAAGTTTCTCGCATGATTGGAGTAATTACGGCTCTTTCAAGAAAGTTAATAGTAATTATTTTTATGAGCTGCAGCTGTATGCATACGTCCCTGTTGTAGGAGTGAAAATTGGAGTGGTTAGTACCAATAATTGTTTATTACCTGATTCAGTGGGTAAAGTCTGTCAGCTCCACTAAACATGAATCATACATATCGTATTAAAATACAACCTATGTCATTTCCAGTAAAAACTGCAGTTCAACAGACTCGATAAAGAAGGCAATGTCATCGTTATCAGCAAAGAAACAAAATCGCCTTGCTCGAATATTGTATGCGTCCTTTCCTCATTTAGTAACTAATTTGACGTTGCAGAGATCATCACTTACTGCGATTTAAACATGTGTAACGGCAACAGCAAATATGTTAACTGAAAAGGAAAGTAAAGAAAAATAAGACGGACGTTGCCCGTTATGCGTGTCTGAAACAGTAGTATGCATTACGTTGTATCTGGTGTATAGCTATTGATCTGTGAGGACATGCCGCGAAACGTCTGCGATCGCAGCTGTAACTCGGGGATATCGGAAAATTACAAATTATCAGATTTGCTGATCATCTTCTGTACAAACAAATATTTGTTTTTACGTTTTTATCATTAAAACATAAAATGATCGCTGCATAAGTTCCGATAACGCTCGCAGGTTTCTTGAGGTCAGAATAATTTGAATTTGTTTTGTATTCGAAACGGTTAAGTATGCAGATAAGTGTATCGTAAAGCGTCCAGATTTCTCGTAAACTAATAGATAGAAAGTTAAATTAAAGCAAATACGCAAGCAAATATTTTTAAAAGACATGAAAAATAATTTGGAATTAGTTACCCAGAATCACAAAATGGAAGTGAACTAATTTTAACACAGCAAATCTGATTTTCAACCATGAGTTACGAAGTAGATTTAAAACGTTTAGATTTCTGAACATTAAGTACCCAAAACGCTTCACTGAAATCGTATGTAATAACAGAACGCACAATAAGTAATTGAAATGTGATCTGTTCAAAAAAATACGAAAAATTATATTCAAAGCACCGCAAATTTATTTTGAATATAATTTTCAAAGATTTATTTCTACTTTTTGATGGATACAAAACACGATGTGAATAATATTTATAACCGTAATTTCTGATCATTTGGGGGCCGTTTCTTCAACACAAAGAGAAATAGAATTTTTAAATGTTTGGGAAGCAATATTGTATAGCCTACGTTTAAATTTAGGTACGCCTTCTCTCAGTTGTCTAGTTTTTGGCTATGGAAATGACTATTAAATAATTGGGGCTCCCTATTTGTTACTGGATAACGGTTTAAAAATCGGAAGACATTTTAATTGGAACTTATTTCACTTCGAGATTCCCATACATCACAAATTTGCGCCATAGGTACACAAATGTTGAGTCCGTTCTCATTTGCAGGCAGAGAAGCCCTGAATTGTGGGATAATCGGGCACCGTACGAAAATGGCGATGTCGGAGCTACCCGTCAACCTAATACCAACACACACACTACTTATTTACAAAGAAGCGTTCCGTCGGTCATCCACTTGAAAAATCTCTTTTGTAGTCCCCTCCTAATTTGTAGTGTCACATTGCACGCGGTGGAACGAGCACTAATAAGACACGAAGAAGGCATGGATGGAGGTCCGAGAGTTGCCACACCCCTCCAGGAGTTGTCGCCACCCATTGGCGGCTGCGACGACCAATGGGAGCGCGCGGGGAGGGGGCAGGACGTGCGGACGGCGAAAGCAGGCAGATTATGAGCACAGCTGAGGCTAGCGGTACACTAATTCAAGAGGCGAGCAGTGCAGCCGACTTGATAATTAGCGATTAGCGGCGAAGGTAAGTGCACCGGCACGATCCCGGCTGTCTTATCTCCTGCATGCCCGCTGCCCTCACACACCAGTCTTGTTCTATCGGTGACCGTGTGTGGACCCCGTAGTAATGTGCCTGCTACACCGTACAAAAAGTTCAGCCGTGTAACGAGCTATGATTTTTAGTACTCTCTGCACTTCAGATATACCATGGGCTTCGAGCGATTGCGTCTCCGCGGTATAAGGTACGTTCGACGAGACAAATCATTTTTTGCAGCACAATTACTTAACAAGCGTTGACTCCGCGTTGGGTTATAAACCATTGCATCTGTCGTTTTCAGAAGAGCGAAAAACAATGCTACATTGCTGAACTGCTTGACAAACGTCTGAAGTTTTTACGCGGTTCTTGACTGAGACAAAATACTAACGGACATCAAATGTGGAATTGAGGGAAGCATTTAGGACATTGTGTGAAAGAAAATCAGAATTACGTGTGTAATGTTATACGTTAAGTATATACCCCTAACACATTCGTATTATAAACCTAATTACAGAAATTAAATTCGGGGATAGGTACATATTTTCCTTCAGCCATTTAAGACATCAAAATCGAATATATTTACGAAAGATTACTATTATATGATATATTTTGCTTTGTACATAGTCCAGTGTAGAGGCCGATTTGTATACGTTAAGTTTGCTTTGTCGCCTGCTGCTGATACATTTCGACATTGCCAGCGGCAGTAGGCTGTGTTGAAAATATTTTAAGCCAACAGCCGTTAGGTTCGTTGCATTAATCGTGTGGGTACTTCCTAATCATAAACTAGTAACCAGTAAATGAATCTATTCCGGGTCTCATAAAAGGCGGCTGTGAAATACAAACTCTTTTACGCACTGTTTTTGTAAATATTTTCTTGGTGTTGATGACTGAAATTCCGGAATGATTATTTCACTGCCACCGATTTCAGAAAAAAAATGTTTGTTTTCATCGCTAATTGAATAGTAAACACATAACACAAGAATCTGTTTTACGCATAGTTAATTAAAAAATCTTTTCACGAAACAAACGTTTGTGAAGAATCACGTAAAAGAATGTAACCTCCGTGTCCAAAACGTCAATAATCGTTGCGTAGTGTGGATGACCGTGAAAAACAGTAATCTCGCATAAAAATAAATATCTAATTTCTTCAGTAAGGTCAGAATGTTCTTAGAAAACAGACGAGAAGGTAATGTTCTCAAGAAACACATCACTTACTCACAGTAATGTATGTATTCAGTTATAATTGCTTCAATATTTGTAGATACGTTTGCTCAAATTTTTCTGACTGTCCCAAGACAAAATTCTAGAACGTTAATTTATAAAACGAAACCCAGTTTCTATAGGGCCATGTGTTCGCGAATCTTTCGTGGCTTCTTGTATAAATTACGCGAAGCATTCATTGCCAGTAATGTGTGCGGTATTTGGAGTTTAATAATGCAAAGAGATTCAAAATTTAATATAGAACTAAGCACAAAACTCGATCCAAAGGAGTTTTCTTTTATATATACGAGTGGTAGTCTACAAGAAACGAAAGCGACATTAAGGAAATCTTTACTATTAAAAGAGCCTATGCAGCCTGTAGTATGTGTGCAATAGGCTGTTTTGTGCCATTTCTATTTACTTTAATTCTTAAATACACCGGGAAAGTAAAACCTGAAACGCTTTATTACATCTTCAATAATGTCCGACTTGTCTTTACAAATACAAATCGTTTTTGACGTCAGTCAGAATTGAAGGTGACCGGTGGCATATTTTTCCAACAATTTGGTGGTATATTTTCGATCCTTGTTGCTTTATTCTGATCTTATGACTAAGGAATATTAAATTCAGTCTTATACGAGGGTTGGGCCACAATTCCATTCTTTTCAAAAATTTCTTTTGTATATATTTCCTTTCAACTGAGGCATACGTTAATTCCACTTAGCATTATTTCCTTCAGTTTAACATTGCATACATCATCATTAAAGTTGACTGCCCTCTTGATGTTCGTCATTAAAATTACCTTTTGGTAGTTCATATGGCCAAGATGATATTATTACCATATTTGGAAATACTTACTGCCTGGCCCTTGAGTAATTAATGCTAATTTTGTCTCTCTTTTAACGAACAGTTTCTTGTACTCAAAATTTGCAACAGTGAAAACTGAAAGTGAGATCTGGAATTTCAAACACAATATCTCGTCGAATATTTTGAGCTGTCTTTATTACAGACTTCACTCGACGTCCTGTTCGCACTGTCCTAAAAACTTCAGTCGAGTGATTGCTTTATGGAGCGCGGAACAGTCGTGTTTGGCAGCTCCACACATATCAAACAAAAGCGGACGTCTTGCTCGAAATAGACGCAAACCAGGAATGTCAGAAATAAGGCGTGTGACAAACAGGGTTGCAGAAATAATGCACACAAACACAACACAGCTACCAGCGGGAACTAATTTTAGAAGAATTGTTAGATAAATAACGCCAAGGCAATTGAATGTTTGTGCATTTATTGACCTCCAGAACGCGTTTCATTTCTTTTGCAGAAATATCTTCAGCGAGCTCTCCTGGTACTTACGTACACATATTAGAATTTGGTTACGTTGTTGTGTTTGGTACAATGGAATTATTATCTAATTGTAATCTACTTACATTTTTCGGTCTATTGCATTTATTTATGCTCCACTCTGTGCAGCAGTGATGTTTACTTTCTTTGTGAGTAGTAATTCATTTTCCATATCCTTATATCACTAATTATATATTTATCAATATTATCAGCAGTTGAGGAAAATGATCCACAACGTCCAGATATTAATTTTGGAAGATTAAATTTTTTTGCAGCTTTTTAAGTGCAACAACACAAAGGTTTCCTTGGATAGATTTTAAATGAATAACATCGGTGATTTGAATACGATACTTGTCTACAAAAATCAGTGTGGCGTTTCTCCAGTTTTTCGATAATTACAATCCCGGGATAAATTGTAAAATTATTCTATTTATACAGTGGCGTTCTTTCTGAGGACGGCCGGGAAGAAATAAGATCTTAAGGTAATAACCAAAAAACAATTCATATTTTGCTTTCAGAAAATGATTCACTGCGGCGGCGAATACTAATTGTAATGGCTCGTTCTATTTGAAAAATTACAGGCCGTTAAGTTCCCGTTGCAATTCTCTGGAAATTATAAATTAAATGTAAAAATTTTTCGGATTATTCACGTTTTCAATTATTTCAAAATTCAACAGCATTTTGGTGTTTTTGGTCGATGTTAAAGAAAACAATGCTACTAAGTGACATATATCTGACGGCTTAAACAGTTTTTTTTTTTTTTTTTTTTGTAAACTTTATTCGTAATGCTTTCTGTAAGATGTCTTATTAATCGGAACATACAAAATTTTTGAAAAGGTCATCAACGGCATGGCGTGATTCTACAGCGAACGGTAGTGTAATGATGGTACCACTAAAGAAACACTAATTTTCATGGAAAGCAATAAAGTATTCTACTGTTAATCCTTACCCACAAATAAAAAGACAGAGCTTGTCCTAATAGTGCAGTGGATAGATTTAAAATTAAACTCACGGTAGCATCTTATTTTCCTAATTTTATCTTTAATATCCAAACAAGGGGACGCAAGAAATATTTCATTGCAGCTGGATTTAAATGATTAAGTAAATTTAGAATTCTGATATCCATAATATCGCAGTTTAATTCAACAATCCCATATATCAGGTGTAAGAAAATGTTGAAACCTAATTTCAACACTGAAACGGAATCCACATACCGGTAAAGTTTTATATAGATGTGCACGGGCAAGATAGTCCGTTATTTGATACGTTTTCTTATATAATTCTTAGGATTTCGGCACATGTGTTTCAAGATGAAATTAAAAGTTGGAGATAAATTTGTACTAAAATATTCCTAAGATAAAATATAATACAAGTGCCTTATCTAGAAACTAAACTCGCTACCGCATTATACCAGATCTATATTTTTGTGTAGTTCCAGCTTTGGTCCATTTAGAGAAGGTGTTTAGAAATAAAATCTAAAGACACTGTAATATCTGTCAAACTACTGAAGATGGTCTTGGCAATCAAAGTAATGGTATCAATGAAGTTTTGTGAAAAAATGTGAAAAGAGTGGTGTGTGAGTGGAAAATAAACGATGATATTGCTTCTTGTACCGGAGCATCTAGAGGCCGCGAATATTAACCATATAGAGGAGTAGAAAACAGATTACTATTTCCGCAAAATTACTTTATGATAACAGTTTCTCGAATTTTATGCCCACGAAAGCCATGCGTATGTTATAGAATTTTTTTAAATGTCGGCATGTTTTCTCCGTGCTAAGGTTCGTGATTTAGATAAGTGTTTTTCTTAATTTTAGTTCATCGCAACACGTTGCGCGGATAAAATTCGTTTTAGAATCGAGATATTTTTTGAATAACAGAAACGCGTTTGCATTGACACGGCCATTTAGACGCAAAAAAAGTATTATTATAAATATTTAATGAAACACTTCACTGCAATCATTAGGAACATTTGCAATGTAAGGAAAATTATTGTGTAGGAAATTTCGCAACCTAAAATTGGTTAAGTGCCTTAAAACTGATTTTCTCTGCAGACTTAATTTTTTTTATACACATTTGAGATGTACGCACATTGGAATTTGTGGTTCTACACTTTAACGCCGTTTGGTTCAAACCCTCCTATTTCACACTTCTAACGCTAAATGATGAACTAGTATATACTGAGCACCTGATTAGCGTAATGAGTTCAGTTACAGTAGTCGGAACAGACTAATGGTCATCCGTCTTAACATTTTTTCTCCAAAGTGCTTAATTTAATCAGATACTGATTTATTTAGCTTCTAATACTAACAGTTAATTATCAAAAGTGGATTAATTTAATAGTGAAGCGGGCTAAATAACGCAACGGAAATCTGTATTTTTCACAACGAAACCTTTGCTGTACAGTATTAACTTAGAAATGAAACTAATTAATTAACTTTGTTTCGTCGAGCGCAGTAACTCATTGCAGTGAATTTTGTGCCTTGTGTCGTTTGCGGAAAGGTAAATAAAAGAGTTTGTAATTAGCTGGTAAAAATTTGGTGGACGAATCAAATTTACAGAAGAATACAAGAAATGATTAGATACATTAATGGATTAATTTTGGTTGACGCATTTTTGGATGTAACAAAGGACGGTATAATCTATAGATTACAAATATTGCAGTATGTAAACTGTAGATGGAGAGATTGCCCAGGATAGAAGAAGCTGAGGACAATGTGGAACATATTTGTATTGATTGATGATGTTACCCACTAATTTGTTTTTGACTCATAAATTTTAAGTGTCCACCAAAATGTTAATAAGGATCTTTAACAAGCCTAGTTCAGTATCTGAATATCAAAGAATAGAGAGATATGTCTTACTAATATGAACATTAACAAATGATAATTTCCACCGTACTTGCATTTACAATGGAAACGATAGCTTTTAAGGAATCGACACATGGAAATGTATGAAAAACAATATTTTTATGTAGAAAAGAGATAAACTTCAGATGCATCATGTAACTGAATTATGTAACACCCCACTACCTCTCATACACAAATAAAGAGTGTTGATAAACTCGAATATATTGCACAGGAGGTCAGACTAGAAAAAGGAGCAGTAATAGATACAGTTGCTTCTTCAGGTGTTAGACGACCAGCTCAGAAAATTGTCCTTGCTCTCCCAACCATGAACGTCCTCACTTTAAATGTGATACAATAACTCTCATTATTGCTCCTTCTTCCACATTGCCATGTGTTGGTGACAAAAATCAAGACATGCTTCTCTTAGGGCTAAGGACTATGTGCTGGTAATTTGCAAGATTCTATACAGTTAGGTCAAAAAACTTTGGGTTTATTAAACAAATCGCTATAATCCATTTTAGTTAAATATTGCCAGTTAAATATTAATAGTCTACCTGACGAACTTTGTTTACACCGGTAAAGAAAAAATTAGTTTAAAATTCAGGATTCGTAATATGAAAAGTATGTTCAATTCTTTTTTTATAATATGGCTTTAAAACCAATTCTAAATATTTGTGGAAAAAAATTTCTGGAGAGTTTTCTTTAAAACAGCAGAGCAGTGTAAATGTTCAGAAATAAACTCATAAAATTGATTTTCAGTAGAATTAACAGAAAGACGGAATATATACAATTATTATTAATTTGTACCAAGGACAGAACTAATTGCAGTTCACTAATTCATTAGGTTAGCAAAGTCAGAATGGGAAATATAAGAAGCAATTACTTCAATCATTCATTCTTGACTGAAAAGATCGATATTACAAACACAAATCTTTTAAGTTTTAACAACGAACACTGAGCATAGAAGTACCATCATTACGTAAATGTTATAAAGACAAACTTATGAAAAACAAATAACCTCTATTACATATTGTATAGAAGACACTAATTTTTAAATTATTAGTTTATTGTAAAGCAACATTTTTGGTTTTTGTGACTCTAACATCACCGTTAAGATTTATAACAGAAACCTTAAAACTTGGAATCTAAAATAATAATCTACACGGTCGTTCACCTTCATGAGAGATGACTGAAGATGTAGGCTGATCCTGAAGAATCGCTTCCTGGACCGTTCCACAAGTATCGTGACAAACAATGATTCAGCATTCACTACGCAAGAGATGCGTTAAAAGACAGAGTTTAAATAATACAGGTATGTAACTGGTTTCATTTGATACATCAGTCATTTTGAAAAGTCTTGTGGGTCTGTTGTTTTATCTGAAGAACAGCATGCGCCCAGCGCAAAGCGATACCGTCTAATTATTTGCAGAGGTAATTATGGAAGTTTGTTAAGCAGAAATATTTATTGATCGTTAATATTCCAAACAAAACTAAGCGGAAATGTACATTAATTCTCTTAAGGACTGACTCTAGAAGCTCTCTTTACGAATGCTATTTGTATTGATTTTGCTGGAAATTTAATAAATTGAGACTACTGAATTTATAACAAAAAAAAAAAAAAAACACAAGAAAACTCGAGAAAAGGAAAATTTTCAGAAATTTAGCATGAGCGTTGGAATAATATAAATGTTTTACTATTCGTTTTGAAAGGAACAGAACTGAGATCATCCTTTAATAAACACAGAACTTTAAATAATATCACCTATATCAGGGGTCTTAAACTGTTTGATAGCATTAAGACTCTATTGTTCATCTGGAGATTGTTAGAGCTTTAGTTTGTCTGTTACATGTGTGGGTAAAACAGAACTAGAGAACAATTTCACAAAAATTGGCGAACACCTAAGAGAAATAAGGATCCTGCGCTTAAATAAGAATCACTTGGACGATTAGAAATAATTCGTCAGTTTAGTCTAATTAATATTTAATTAAAATTGCAATGGAGGTTATTTTCGTACACACCCATCTTCCCCCTTTCCTGCACCCACCTACATTTGCTCTCTACAAATTTTAACTTTAAATTCTTTCAACGTTTTCTGATAATTTATTGCAATCCCTGACACCCTTACCTAAAAAAACAGAATCCTCCTACACCCTTGTGCCTGAAATCAAATGCCAGCTTGTGGTCATGGTCATCTTTTCCCTTCCATGCATTACTTTTCATTCTTACCCCAATATATTTCCATGCCTTATCACCATTATACTCCTTGTACACTCCCATGACCCTCTTCCTGTCTTCCATTGAATCCCATTCCAGCTCTTTTATCATATCTGTTACTGATTGCGTTCGGCGGTAATTTTCAGAAACAAGTCTAGCAGTCCTTTTTTGCACCCTCTCCAATTCATGTAATTGATACCATAAATGCGGGTTCCATACTACGCTACCATAATCAAGCAATGGTCTGTCACCCAGTTCCTTTATTTCTCTCACACATACCCTCATCACTCTCCAAACGAGTGCAGGATTTTGAAACCTTTTCCTACCACCTGTCCAATGTGTCCTGCCCTTTTAAGCTAGTTATCAAATGTAATGCCAAGATATTTACATTTCAAGTCTTCAACAAGCAATTCTTTCCCACCTTATAATCATAATCTACCTTTAGTTTTTGATTTGTGTATTTAATAATGTGACTCTTCTTTGCATTTATCTTCATCCCATGTCTACCAACCCAGTTAGATATCTACATCTACATCTACACTCTGCAATTCACAATTACTGTGGGTGGCAGAGGGTGCTAAGAATCCTAATTCAGTGCATTCCAATCCCGAACAGAACGAGGAATGAAAGAATACATAAATTTATCAGTACAGCATCTTATTTCGTGAATCTTATCCCTCCTGTCATTGCGACCTAAATAGGTTGGCGGAAGAAGTATTTCGTTGCACTCGTAAATTAAAGATTTTCGCATATTCTCCAACAAATTCAAACGAAAACGACGTCGTCTGTCCGCCAAACAATCCCAGCCCAACCCACGTATCAGCTCTGTGACACTTACGTAAGGACTGTAACTAGCGGTCACGAATCGAGCGGCTCTCCTCTGTTCCTTCTCCAACGTGTCAATCAATCCCTTGCGATACGGATCCCAAATTGCACAACAGTATTCCAAATGCGGACGAACTAGTGTTTTGTACGCAATTTCCTCTGTATGAGCATTACAACTTCTCAAAATACAACCTATAAAACGTAGTTTAGAATTAGCTTTACCTACGAATGAAGTTATGTGCAAGTCCCATTTCATGTTGCTTTGTACTGTTACGCCTAGATACTTTAGGGAGTCTACCGTGTCAACAACTGAATTGTTAACTTTGTAATCTTGAGAAAACGGGGTCTTTTATTACTTATTTCCTGTCCAGATCAACTTGCAGCTGTTTACAGTCCTCTTCCGTTTTGATCCTTTTATATAGCATCATGTCATCTGCAAACAATCTTATTTCTCATAGTAAACAATCAATACAATTAAGATTAAAGGTATAATAGAAAAATTATTTCATATGCTTTACGGCCAGAATTTGCTGATACTGCTCACGCTGGAAACCGAAGATTGATAAGTGAGATAATGGTACAAATGAAATTACTTCAAATACTCACGTAACTGGCATCAGACATCCGCGTACCGGCCGTGCTGATTGCGGTTTTTAGATGGTTTTCCACAGCCATCAATGCGGATACCGGGACAGTCCCCAATCATAAACTACACATTTCACAAACAAAAAATAATCTTATTACACACTGGTTTCACAGACTGATGACAAGACTTCAGATCCCCCATTACTACTTACAAAGGACACCTCGGAACCGCACGAAAACATGCTTAGAATAACAAGCGATCACAAACAAAACAGTGGTGTGTGTCATTTCCAGGCAAAGTGTTGCATTATACCTCAAGTAACATACTGATTTTGTAATACTACAATGTGCCAAACCACAAGTGAAGATACATGGTCGTTATTTCATCGTAAGACTTCACTCTGTGATTAACAATCATATTGCTGCACCTACGTATAAGCCTATATTGCAATATGCTTGACGAAAGCTAGGTTATGATACTGACATACTAACATCATCATTTGAATATGTAATTAGTGTGGCTTCTGATATTAGACTGCGTGAATGCGAAAGTGATTTGGAATGTGATAACGTGGCTATAGTGAGGTGTGCACATTGATCTCTTTCACTTTGCTTCAACCACTTCATCGAAATCCCACATCTGCAATTTGAGTACTAATATAAGCACTGTCCGTTGTCTGGTACTGCTGTATATGGGTGTTTGTGTACTATATTAAGTACTTTAAGCAGAGATTTTTTGGCACTGTTGACTGAAAATGTAATGATACACTGACGGTATTGAATTACGTATAATTTCCTCCATATGGTACCGATATCTTGTTACTTTGTTTCTCTCTATTAAAATGTTAATTGAGGTAGAATACAACGTTTTGTATGGAAATGACACACACAACTGTTTTGTTTATGATCGCTTGTTATTCTAAGCATGTTTTCGTACAGTTCCGAGCGTTCGAGGTCAAAGTGTCCCTTGTTAGTAGGACCTGGCAGTAAGTATAAAATCCTTGGTGTTAGTAAGGACATGCGGCCGTAAATCCATAGCACCAAATGTTACCATGCCAACGATAAGTAAAAATTCCTTGAAGGCACCAGACCTCAAAATGTCGAGGAAAAAGGTGGTGAAGAAGATGAAGAAGAAGTAAGTGGCATGTCAATAGTTATTAATGAGCACAAGTATATTAATCGTGTTAACACTTGGCCTAAAATAGGTTAAAAAAGGTTAATAAACACACGAAGATAAGCTAACCTGTACATTTTTCAATCTTATATACTTTCACTAAAATCTGTAACATCATATATATTATTTCTATAAGGTATTTTTTTGTCACAAGCCTGTATCTTCCTTCATACTTAACCGAAATCAATGAATAAGGTGTCATTTTAAAGCTTATGGTCGCCACTTCAGTCACATCATATTTTAAGTAATGAAGTTTTCGGAATTTGACCCTTAAAGGGCAAAAATTTCAATATTTCTAAAATGCTGTTTTCTGTGTTACGAGTCACTTATCTCCCTTGATACCTACCTGTAATCCTTTAATGAAGTATCATTTTAAAGATTAAGATCTCCGCTTTAGTGACGTCATATATTAAGACAGAAATTTTTCGAAATTCGACCCTTAAAGGGCAAAAGTATCAATATTTTTGCAATGCGGTTTTGTGTCACGAGCGATTTATCTTCCTTAATATCTAACCGATATAGATAAATGAGGTATCATATTAAAGAATAAGGTCTCCGTCGTGGTAACATTATATTTTAAGAAAGGAACTCTTCGTAATTCGACCCTTAAAGGGCAAAAATGTCAATTTTTCAAAAATGCTTTTTTTGTATCTCGAGCCATTTATCTCCCTGGATATATAACCAAAATCGATAAATGAGGTAGGATTATGAGGAGCAATGTCTCAGTTTTGTGAAATCATATTTTATGAAAGAATGTTTTTGGAATTCAGCCCTTAAAGGGAAAAAGTATAAAATTTTCTATAACGCATTTTTGTGTCACGAGCGATTTATCTCCCTTAATATCTAACCGATATAGATATATGAGGTATCATATTAAAGAATAAGGTCTCCGCCATGGTAACATTATATTTTAAGAAAGGAGTTTTTCGTAATTCGACCGTTAAAGGGCAAAAATGTTAGTTTTTGTAAAATGCGTTTTTTTATATCTCGAGCCATTTATCTCCCTGGATATCTAACAAAAATCGATAAATGAAGTAGGATTATAAGGAGTAATGGCTCAGCATTGTGAAATCATATTTTAAGAAATAATGTTTTTGGAATTCAACCATTAAAGGGAAAAAGAATAAATTTTTTTATGACGCATTTTTGTGTCACGAGCGATTTATCTCCCTTAATATCTAACCGATATAGATAAATTAGATATCATATTAAAGACTAAGGTTTCCGCCGTGGTAACATTATATTCTAAGAAAGGAATATTTCGTAATTCGACCCTTAAACGGTAAAAATATCAATATTTTTAAATACGTTTTATGTCTTTCGAGCCTTTTATCTCCCTGGTTTTTTAACCAAAATCGATAAATGAAGTAGGAGTATGAAGAGTAATGACTCAGCTTTGGTGACATCATATTCAAACTCACTTTTCACATCATTTTTTTCGCGAAATTTTCGCACGGGTCGTCTAGTTTATATATAAAGTAATAAACTTTTTCGCGTCTTAGTAACAGAGAAATATTTATGTAACTTCAAATTATTGTCTTAGATATAGTGAAATGTCAAAGCAGGCAAAATTAACACATAAATGTTTATTTTTAAAAATTACGGATGTTTCTTGGGGTTTGAGCCCGTGATTTTTCCATTACTATACGGTCTCAGAGCGTGTTCTCCGTGGACTGTGAGCGGCTGTACGGTTACTGTGCATTGTCTTGCGCATGCAGCCTTCACGCGCAATGTGTAGCACACAATGCGAGCCGCCGCGGTCGTAAACTTGAAACCTAGTCGCTGCAACACTCCTCCTCAAATACTCTACTCGGAAAAACATTCTGGACAGCGGGGAAAGATTTGTCATTCAGACGTAAATACGCTCATCAAGATCTTATCAATATCTCTGAACTAGTACTTCTATTTGTCACACTAGTAGTATTTTTATCAACGTTATTCTGATAACTCCCAACAAACATTCCGAAACTACACCCTCATTAGAATTAAAACTATTTCTTAAATCTCGTAAATACTTCTGTGGCAAAGAATTTTGTAAAATTTAAATTTACCTAACCCAGTATTGTACTTGAAAACATATATCAAAGTATGACGATAATCGTGTCTACGTTTCAAATACCAATAGGGATGATGGGAAAATAGAAATGTTTTACAAAAATTTAGAATAAGCGACGAAATTCACAAAAGAAGGAAGGGATATAACATTAGGAACAGGTAATTTTAACCAAAAAATTCTTTAAAAAAAATAAAATAATAATTGAATGAAATATGGGACAGAGGTGCTGAATTCTGTGCAATGCGCAACCCATTTTTCAAACATCATCCTAGACCGTATTTAGGGACGTCATTTGTTGATAGTGAAGAGGAGACAATAAGAAACTACATCGGCATCATTTTAGTGAATGAGACATTAAAGAAGTAGTGATAAGGTATACTGGTGCAGAATTTAACAGTGACCACACCAACAAAATAAACTGAAACTCTTTAGAAATGATAAAAATGCATTTATATGAGGACAAGTGGAAAGAAACATTGAAGGTATGGTAAATACTAGACTAATGAAAGTGGAACTTTCCACAAGTCTTCTAAGAAATGTTATAATTGCTATACAGAAAACAACTTTAGCCATATGAACAACGCAAAATTCTAGAAACGAATAACACGAGAAATTCTAGGACAGACGAGTTACAGGAGAAATCAATAAGCAAGTAATCCTATTACTTAGGAAAGTAGATTGCTATTCTAGTCCTGCGTGAAGATTAGTGTGTGTTAAGGATGAAAAAAGGGAGAAGGTAGAACTACGTGTCAGCCTTTCAGGTCTACTCTTCCGAAGAACACCGATTTGAAGGCCAAGTTTTACGTTCCACCCCGACGGATAAACTTCTATCAAAAGCTTCTATAAAAAATTATTCATAAAAATACAACGCACACGAGGAATGAGTGTGAAGAAAATTAATTACTTCGGAAAAATAATGAATGATTTAATGCGTATAAGTAAATGAAAAACACAGCTGGATTCGATAAGAATCACTGTAGTTAAATCTAGAACAAAACAAGTAAATAGATTACGGTTGGATCAGAGGTAAACCTTAAAACGTGGAGGAAAAGATGTCGAAAATCTGGTCGGTGATGATAGGATATTCATTTCTGACTAATGATGGCGTGATTGAGATTTGTATTAAAGTGACAGAGAACGAAATTAAGTTGAAAGTAAAACAGTTTAATATAAATACAATGCATTAAATAAATTTTGTGTGCTTGTGGTTAATAAACGCGGATAAATAAACAAGTTCGGGCCTGTGTCTTTTTATCAGTAAATAATGTAATTTATACCACAGGAAAGACATCTTCCAACTGCCTGAAGTCACCATTGATAGCGTTGCACTAAGAGAAATATCTGAATAAAATTATTGCGGAAAGATCACTTTAATTTCCCTCGTTTCTACGGAACATTCGCAGCCGAACGAATAGAAAATGTGAGTTTCAAATTGATATCTGGCAGTCTGAAGAAATAGGTACACGCAGATAGTTCTTCTCTTTAAATGTCCATGTACAGCAAGGCAGGAATATGAATCATGTGTGTTTAATAGACTACCAGAAAGCATTTTACAATGTTAAGAACATTTAAATTCTCAGACGAAAATGTATTAATCGGGATAATTACTAAGATGTAAAATAGATTCACATTATAGCTGCCTATGATCCGATTCATAGTTCAAAGTAGCGAAATTTTTAAATAAAATTATTTTGTAAGTCATGGTATTTTCTGAAACGACACAACATGTGACTTTGAAACCAAAACCGTCAAACAAATGGTACAGTTAATTTACTTCAGAACAGTTATGAAGGATCGCAGTAATAAGAACTGGAACTGAAAATACAAATCATAAGTATTTGTAAGATCTGAATTCAGCCTACATTTGAAATCCCGCTAGATGAGATGCTACATATTCTCTGCGCCGACGCTAAAACTGACTTTGGACACTATTATCGAAAGTAGAATTAGTATGGGCGAGGAATATTTATACTGTCTCATATTTCGTACATCATGAATTTCAAACAAGAAGATTTTGAACTGAGGCAGAAGAAAAAAAGAAAAGCACTAGCGTTGCCAGTAAAAAACAAATTGAAAAACCAATATTTGAACAAGTTATGAAAGATTGTTCGAGGTTGGTGTTTAATTTTACAATGGTTTCAGGCGATCACGGAGTGGTTCCTTTATATTCGCTAACACCGATTCCCTTCCCAAGCTTCTCTCCGCTCCAGTCACCTCGTAGTCGAAGAACCATAGGGCCCTTTTAAAAAATGAGAGGTTAAAAAATCTGTTATTGCAGCTCACCGAGGAAACAATAGGTTGAGAAAGCAAATGATTCATAGCTTGAAGTGGCTTAGCTCCATATCAGTAGATGTTCGACGCTAGGAGCTGTGTTTTACAGGCATTCCTGATTGAATGCTGCATTAACGATACTTACCTTCAGCTCAGTTAGTACATGCGTGAATTATTCTCATTAACAAACGTTACATTGATAGAGAATAGTAAACTGGGACCGCTGTTTCATCTTTATACAAATAAAGATGAATGTATGATTGTTAGTTTGTTTGTTCTTCATACAAATCCACAGTTTTCATCCGATCTCGATGAAACTTTGCACACTTATCCTTTGAAACAAGGAGAAAAATACTGTCCACATTTGGTTGAAAAATTATCTGTATAAATAACACATGTTGTCTCATAACTTCGAAATACGGCGATAGACAGACACGTTGGATATGGATGTCTCCGTACCGTGTTTTCCTGTAGTGGACTGGCAGCTCAGTGGTTAAAGCGCTTGCTTACGAACGTCGTGGTCTTCGGTTCAAATCTCCGTGGAGGCTAATATTTTTAAAAATTGTTTTTCATCGTAAGAGTCAGGCCTGGGCCGTAGGTTATTCGGATTGAATGTTAAACTGTAGATATTGGAAAGTTAGGGGTGCAATGCGAGGCAAATCGTAGGTAGTCTTGCAATGTTGTAGGTGTACACTTTTTTACGTTATAATGATCCCTCAGGTGTTTTTTCGCAGTCAGTGTGTGAGTGTGAACCACAGTAATATTATTATAAATACGGAAGTAAGTCTCTGTCTTTTTGTTACGTTTTGACGACTAAATGGCTGTATCGTTGTGATGGAATTTTATAAGAAAATCTGTATGAAGGGCGCAGGATATTTTTTTCCAGTATGATTAACAGTTGTAGTCACGAAATTTTGAGACCTTATCGAATGGTGACAGAAATATGTTGGAAATTGATTCTCTTCAAGAGACAGGTTCGACGGTACAATGATATAGAGATAGCTTTCCTGTCATATTATTCCGACTCGATATTGTTTAGGACCAATCCTTCGTTACCAACAACTTTCTATATTTAATTCTGTCAAGAAAATTCTTAATCCACGCGAACGAAGTCGCGGGTACGAGCTAGTTTAACAATAAAGAACAACTAGAATATACTTGGAATTGTGATGTCAGACATACTCCGTGCTTCGTAACAGCTCAGTAGAATTCCGAGAATTGTTCGTTAAGAAATGTTGGTGGTTACTCGGAGTTAAGCTATGACGGAAGAGCCATAGAAGCAACTGTAATGGTGAAACTCGTAAAACGAGTCAGCAGAACATATTTATGTTTCCGAGTGAAAACATTACTGAGAATTTTCTTCGTTAGTTATTCACACACTATTTCCGTTACTGATGACAATATTACTCTTAACTGTAACAAATACGAGGGTTATTTTCAGTTTTCTAAGTCTTTCATCATTTTCTATTTCATCACGGAACACGAAAGAAACATTTGCAATTTTCTTAAACACATTTTAACGTTCACTGAATCACTTGTTGTTTATTTCATACATATATAGAGAGCTTTTTTAAAAGATTTTAAGCAATTTTTAAATAAAGTTTTTTTGTAATTGCGTGTTGGTCTAAAGAACAAACAGTGGTTGGAATAACAGAAGTTTCCTTTGTGTGTTCTGTCTAATCCTATTTACTGATCGAACTCCTTCTTATCAACACCATTTAGCAGTCTGCAAGAAACGCTAAACTATAATGTAATTAAGCGATTAATATATTTAAATTCAATCACGATTAAAACTTAACTCACAGTAAAATCTCTGAATATCAAGAAATCTTTTGGAATTGCCTTCCTTCATTATACCAGACGTTAACGGTGATGCAATGGTATATTATTCTTTTCCTTAACCATCTGACGCACATCAAAATGATAAGTGTTTTGCTGTCGTCCTTGTTCCGGATTGAACAATTGGATTGCGGTGGGGTAGATGATAAGCTCTGATATTGCGTTCGTAATTTAATATGAAAGCGGGGCAGCAGGGATCTGATAGGGGTGACCATGGTGCTATGCGGGCGCTATTTGGCTGAATGCCCACGCAGATGTCTTCACAGCACCCTAAGCTACTGCACCCAGAAACACCGAGTTTCCAAACCATCCAAGCATTATGACAATGTCACAGCTAAATACTGCCGACCGAACGTTTTTCATGTAACAAGTTTTATATTGCATATTTCATGTGCGATTTTAAGAGGTTTTCACTACTTGTATCGAATATTGGATGCTAATACGTTTTTCTTAAATAACTGCAGCACTTAATAAAATTATAAAGTTAGAACTTTCAACGAACCGATTAGCTTTTCCTTTCCTTGTGTAATTAGTTTCCAGGCACATATAGTGTATAGTATTGTTTTGTTGACTTTACGAGAACTTATTCACCAGAAATAGACTACAGCTCTATTTTAAAGCATAATAATAATTGTTATTTAACTGTTTTTGTTTGTGTGCATTAAATCATAAAGTATTTATTTGGGACGTCAGTAGTAACCATGGCACATTTCACTCTAAGTTATTATAGATACTATATTATATTCAAAACTTTATTAAATGTTTTTTCTATTATTTTGAATCATGATATCACAATATTCATCAATATTAAGAACACTAAGGAAGTACAATGGACCATTTCAAGATGCATTCAGTGCTACAACTTCCTTCACAGAATGGCTGCAACAATTGGACATCAGTTTGTGAATGCTACCAACGTTCTTGTCGTTGTATGTATGGTACATATTTATATGTATTGCATTAGTTGCTTAGCCATACGACAATAAATAATAGAACACTAAAATTGTTGCTAAGTAAATTAAGAACAGGGAATTGTTTGGATTGACCTTTAGTTACCGAGAGTCATGCTGTAGTGTTATTGAGCCTTGTGATAGTTTGTCTGCTGTGTCTCGAAACATCTTTAGTTATCCGAGTTTTCGTTTACGGTAGAACGTATCACTTCAAGATAATTAGTCTGTAAGTGAACTGAAAGAAATATAAATGGCCTTTCTACCAATTATCTACACTCCTAGTGTTTCCTATTAGCCAGTACCTGCAGTCGGTAGTAAGGTTATAAACTCCGCCATTAATGATTTACTAGCCAATTGTGTATTTCTGTATAATCAGTGTATTTCTTTGTAACGAAGTGTGCCAGTTAATTATGATTGTAACACATATAAGGATAAATATGATATTATGTAAATATGATCCCTTGGAAATAAGGGTTACTAAGCCATGGCTGGCCAACAAAGAGAACTATTATTTTTATCACTTTTCTGTCGATAACAAGTAAACAAACTTTAGTGTTATGCTGATGTATCTGGATACTTTTTTCGTTAAGTGAATTAATTTGGTTATGAGCTTCAGTAATAGTGGCGGTAAATTTTTATCCTGGTATTTATTGTTGCTGTTGTTAGTTCGTCAGGGCTACAAGTCTGTCAGCAGGTAACTAACGCACTGTTTACCTGAAGATACATACAAAATGTAGACCGATCGAGAATGTTGTGTATGCGCAGCTGAAGTTCTCGGGATCCAGGTATTCCACTGCCAATGTTATCAGAGGACAGAACACAACAAAGGCAAAGTCCTTCGTCGCAGGAAAAGGAGAACGAAAAATAAAATATCCCTGTAAGGTAAACTCCGGCGTAGACGGTGAGTGGTCTCCTTATGCTCTGTTTGTCTTCAGTCCGCGCCATTAGGGTTCCACAGTCACACTACACAGATTATTAATTCATAAATAAGAGAACATGGAACACGAGAAATCATATAGTATTATTATTTATTCGATAATTTTACAGGCAGTATTTAACGTAAACGTTTTATGTAACTTTTTTCCACCAGCCATTAATATTATTCTGTAATATGAAGTTACATTCCACGGCCGAGAATTTATCTTGTAGTTACCGACATCTAGATTACGTTTAGCAAGCAATCGTAATATTAGATCTTGAATACAAGTTAATAATTAAATAAAACATTGCAATATTTCAGTGACATGCTATGTAAAACTTTCGTTTTCTTTTTTGAAACGTTTAATTTATATTCTTCATTCCTGTACATTACCATTCTCATTTTCTTCGTATAGAACCCTTTTTTTCTGGTAACGCTGAAGTAACTATTGTGATTTGTGGTTTTTTACAAGTCTAGAAGACGAGAACAAATTACAAACATAAAAGGGCAGGAAATGCTAAAGATAAGTGATGCAGGATAGTAAAGCGGAATGAATAGGACAGATAATTTTTTTTTTTTTTTTTGTTAGTTACTTTAAAAGATGAGAGAGTAACTATCTGAAGTATTGTGCTGAAGCTTTAGCAGCAAATCCATGATTAATTAAATTAACCTCTTCTCATATATATGCGCACTTAAATCCTCTGACTTGAGCGAAGACGTTTGAAAAATTTCAGGACACCTTGTAGTACACCATATGAATAGCCACGAAAAAATAATTTTAAAAGGCGCTCTAATTCGAAGCGTAATTTTTGGGATAATTCGTTTTGTGTTTTTCTGTTTGTCAGAAATGTATATTTGAGCGAAACGGAAGGAACGCTTTTGTATTGATGATTGCAACTCGCCGGTGGCGGGATCTGAACGGGCGCCCATAACCCACTAAGACGGCGCCAACAGTTAGACGAGAAACAACTTACAAAGGGATATTATAAACCTGACACCTCTACAATGTGCAGTGCAACTGAAATCCGAACATGTCGAGACCATAGGCTATTCTTTTGAAGGAAATACACAACACAGCGTTTCGCGGAGGTCATCTTTCAAAGGGAGAGTAGGCGACTTGGCCAGTCTGAAAGGAAAACTAAAAATTTATTACAATATAATTATACATTTAGCACCACTAAATATGTCTGAGTAGTGTGTTCTAGTGGCACAGAATTTTAGAGCTTATACAGGGTGTTACAAAAAGGTACGGCCAAACTTTGAGGAAACATTCCTCACACACAAACAAAGAAAATATGTTATACGCTTACTTTCCATGTTAGAGCTCATTTTAGTTTCGTTAGTCTTCGTGCTCGTATTGTGGACGGCTGTGATACAATACGCCATTCTACAGGGCTGCATCAGCGCATCAGGGATTCCATGCGACGGAGGGTGGATGCATGTATCCTCGCTAACGGAGGACATTGAACATTTCCTGTAACAAAGTGTTTGAAGTCACGCTGGTACGTTCTGTTGCTGTGTGTTTCCATTCCATGTTTAATGTGATTTGAAGAGAAGTAATAAAATGAGCTCTAACATGGAAAGTAAGCGTTTCCGGACACATGTCCACATAACATATTTTCTTTGTTTGTGTGTGAGGAATGTTTCCTGAAAGTTTGGCCGTACCTTTTTGTAACACCCTGTATACTTCCGTATATGTCCTTTTATTTGGATCTAAGAAACAATCAGCCATCTTGTTGTTGACTCGTGAAATGTGTACTGTTAGCAAGCGAGTACAACAAAAAGGACACAAAACGAACCCGTTTAGTTAAATACTTCACTGTTTGAGGGTACTAGCGCGTAAATTTTCTAGAGCGTTAGCTGCACTGTGAACTGTCGGGCGAAATACTCCCCTAGTGGTCGAGCAACCAGCAGTGCCCACGCCAAGGCAGGGCGCTTGCTGGACCGGCCATACACAGTGTATCACCGAAACATTGCCCAAGTCCTCAAAAATATTACGCTCCGCACTTTTTTAGTATAAACTGCGAGCGTACAAAACTCTCGTGCCTCACATTTGGACTATTGCTGCGCCGTTTGTGACCCTTTTCGTAGGGGGCTGATTGACAGTGTGGAGAAAGTACAGAGAAGAGCCGCTCGATTCATGACTGCTTTCCACAGTCATCATGAAAGCGTCACAGAATTGATTCGTAGATTGGGCTGGGATACTCTGGTAGACAGATGACGTTGGTTTAGTTTGAACTTATGGGTAAACATGCGTATAACCACTTTCATTTATGGTTGCATGAAATCCTTCGTCCACCAACCTATTTGGGCAGCATTCGGCCATGGCCTTTTGAAGGAAGCATCTCGGCATTCGCCTGGAGTGATTTGGAGAAAACCATGGAAAACTCAAATCTGGATGCCCGGACGGGGATTCGAACCGGCGTCCTCCCGAATGCGAGGCCAGAACTTTAACCGTTCATTCACTACACTTGGTGGGATTGTAATTCACAGAGTAGAGATTAACTTCGGTGCAAAGCACCCTCTGCCACCCACAATGTTGTGAATTGCAGAGTACATATGTAGATGTAGAAGTAGATGAATGTAATCTGTGCAGCAATTATTACAATAATAAATAAATTTAAAGAAAGTCGTAAATTTCCATAAAATTTTTAGACCAGTCTCGTATTGCATCATACAACACAAGTTTAACTAAGAAATTCATTTGCAACTTCCATAGTTAACTCCGCACATAACTTCAATAAATTCCGACTGTTAACAATCTTATTCCTATAATATAAACGCTTCTTCTTTCCACGTGTGCAGAATTAAACGTAAATATTTGAACTATTACCGTAGTTTTACCACATTATCCGTGAAACTGCAAACACCAAATTAAGATTTTAAGTTTTCTTATAACCAACACGATCTAATCGTCGAAAATATGTAGAGAAACTGTGAATGATCGTTGCAAACATATTTCATGTTCTCGTGGATTATCACCAAGAAAAGTAACGAACCATTCTGCTCTCCTGTTGATATTCCTGCTGGGTTATATCTCATTTATCATATTTTTACTGTATGCATAGATTGCAAATGAAGACCGTAAAGAAGCAACACTTCAAAGTTAATGGAAATGAGCACAAAAAATGAAACAAAGGCTTTTTAAATGTTGAATTAAGTAAAAATGAAATCAGCTCGTGTGGAACCGAATACATTGAAAGACATACAAAACAGTTGAGGAAAGGACAGACATGCTGAGATAAACAGATCACAGTTGAAATATGGAGAATTTATACTGGAAGGAACAAATATTCTAAGACTAAGCATCAGTGAAATATGAAATACGAAGAAAAGAGCAAGTAAAGAAAGTAGAAGAAAAGTGGTTACTGGACAAGTATACTAGAAGTTTGCAGATGTGGCATATAAGAATATAAAACATTCTGGAGAAGTGAAATTTATTATTGTCCTAATTACTGGAAAAAAGCCGATAAATGGAAGGACCACCTACAAGGTATCAAAATGAGCAGTTATGTGTTCAAATAATGGGAAGTGGTTGATACTGAGAATCGGTTTCAAACTCTATAATTAGATAGAAGCGTGAAGTGCAGCGGGGGCATGTGGAATAAACCACATGCATGAAAATATAGTGGCCTAAATAACTTAAGGAATAAGCACTTAAACGATACCTCCGGCTCATATAAAAAGGTGATGAAACTGAAGAGACATTAACCAGTGTTCATAAAAACATCATCTTCAATCTTCATGAAAATGGGAAAACCACCACACCATTAATTAGACATATCACACTTCAAAATTATTAACTACAATAATATACGGAGTATCAGAAAAATAAAAGCAGAGTGTACGATAAATAGTTAATATAACAAGAGTCAAATATAATACGGATAATATTCACGTTAATCGCATATGACCAAAAAAATAGTCATCAGTTAAGTGAATAGTAAGAAAGAGCAATAGCCTCTATTCGCTAGGATATAAAGGAAGTTACCAAGATAGTGAACTAAAAGACATAAAAAGAGGAACTTAAACCAGACATATACACATAGATAAATATAGAGTAGCGGAAATGATAGTAATAAATTGAAAGAGAGAAAAATGTAGTTGAGTAAGAATTGTTCTGTTTTTAGGTAGGTGAGAGAACCGTTTTAGTACGAAATATTGATCTATTATGCAGACATAACTTTCTAAAACTATATGCATGAAACTACACTGGCATAATAAAGTAACAAATGAATCTTTTAGAAACCATCTGTAATGAATTCGCTATCTGGTATAATCTTACAAAAAAAAAACATAAGATGTTTTGACTTAATTTAAAATACATGTAATTATTTGATTTCTGCTAATGAAGGAAAGAACAATAGAGAAAAATAAAGAGGTCTTGAAGTAGATAGTTGAGGATATTAACAATGAAGATAATAAAATGCAGCATGAAAATGGGATGTATTAAATCAGTTAGAGTAACAGATGAGGAAAAAGTAGACATCAAAGAATTAATGTGAACTAATCAATAAATTTTGGCCTTGTTTTGTATTTGTTTCAATGGCTTTCGACTTAGGCCATACAGCCAGCTCGATAGTAATTATATGTCACTCAGTGTTTTAATTTCTCCAGTATGAATTTTAACCAGCTAATTAGACACACCACAGGACGGACACAACACATAAACACCCATGCCCGCGGCAGCACTCGAACCGGCGACCTTCGGCACGCGGAGCTAGCACTCTAGCCCCTACGCTACCGAGGCCGGCAAATTTTGGCCTTAAAGAGCTGACAAAAGTTCCAGAATTTAAATGGATCTAGAACTAACAAATTTTGTAATAATAATAATAATTTTATACTTACATACAATTTTACTCGAGTTTATCGTATGCACAGGCGGACTTTTGAAACTTCCGTATTGAGGTAGTTTATCTGTTTATATATTACAAAATTTTTGATGGTAAAAGAAGTAACTTTAAATATTTTTCAAAGTATCCTGGAGTTTGTCAAGGTTTTTTTTTTCTTTTTGTTTTTGTTGTTGTTGTTTGTTTGGTTTTTTTTTTTTTTTTTTTTTTTTTTTTTTTTAAAAAAAAAAGATGAGGAAATGTTTCACAGAAATCTCTAAATTTGATACACGCCTTAGACCTCTTCGCTTCAAACATGCCACTCTTCTTGCAAAATCAGATTATGCAAGATTAGTTTACCAAACAATAATCAGGCAATGACACGGAATACTTTTGTTTCCTTCTGAACACCAATATCAGGTAAAAGCTGCAATGTTTACGTATATCTGAGACGAATAATATAACTTCTCAAATACTTTAAATTTGATGCGTCTAGTGAGTTATAAAACTTAGTTGATTACACAAGGGGACGTTCACATTGTTCTATCCACGCTCATAAAATACTAAATTTAAGGGTGCGAGTATACACGGGTCAGTATAAAACATAACGATCACACCTCAACAGTAACCTGTGAGTTTGTTTTACAACTGTTAACAATAATTTCGTACGGCTGCAATAAAAAAGCTACAGAAAATCATTCATTTCTGTTATATCTTCCACCTAAACGAGTCATTTAAACTCATAGTAAATAATGAATTTAGGTTTCTTAAGGAAGAGAATTGACCGAGGGGTGAAGTTGTAAATTCACAACTAACGGAATAGCTATTACTGAAATAATTCTCCCCATGAACGCCAGAAAAAAGTTTTTTGATGAAAGAAGAGATTTTGAAGAACAGAGCGTAAATAAACATCTGAAAAATTAGAAGGATGCATTTCAACAAAAAGGTTCCTATAATATTAGAGAAATGATTTTGCAAAAATGCACACATCCAAAAAATCTTTATAGAGATACAAAAACATCCATTGAATTTAAATGCTTTTCTAGTCCAGAATACTTTTTATATGCCAGTGTTCGCTACAGCTCGGATTTCTTGGCTTACACTGTCTGTTATTCTGTATTGTAATGACAAGTTTAAATTTGACAGTTTCCTACAACTTCGTTATCTACTCGTATAACGGGGCCTACAACTTTTCTCCCCACGCACGTAGTTTTGCACGAAACAGTTTAGACTAAGTTGGCTTCATTGAAATACTGAGCTACCGGCGGGCATCGCAGCTAAGGATGAGTGCGCAGTGATGAATGCCTCCCGCTCTCCTCTCCATTGTGCTAACATTCCCCCTGCCTGTTTGCCGAGGCAACGCTTCTGCCTGCCGCCCATGCTTATATTGACACAATTAGAATCAAACTACGCTCCTAGCTTACTGTCCTAGCCGGAGATTTAATTAAACGCGTTATCCTCTAATTTTTGCGTGTATTTAAGATAAAGTAGCTTACAATATTCACTTTGCATTAACAACTGCATTTATTTTTAAAAATCTGAAGCGATTACTTCTTCTCCTAATTCTCTTTAACATGAGTTTACTTTCTTGTTCCATAGAAAGAAAGAAATGGTTAAAACCCGTTTCTTTATAAACTATGGCCGAATTAATCACAACAGAAGTAATAACAATGAAAAAGATCTCTTGAGGATTGACATTAAGGCAGCAATACTAAAGTATTTTCTATTCCTGTATTACAGTCATGCATAGTAGGTATAATTTTGAAAACAGCTATAACTAAAGGCATCTTTAATAATAGCATAGATGCGAAAGTAGTTCTTGTCTCTCTGTCTGTTTGTTACATTTTCACGATTGAACGACTTAACCGAACTTAATGAAATTGGACAAGGAAATAATACTATGTACCATTACAAAGGATGTAAGATACTTTTTTTCGGGATAAATAACATATTTTGTGATGAAATTTTGATAACTAGCCGAACTGTGATAAACAAACGGATAGAGTGTTTAAGTCTTGGTTATATCGGTCACTTAGGCATTGCTTTTCTAGCAGTCAGTTTGTGTATGATCTACTCACGTACAGACACAACTTATTATATAGTATAGATGTGGATTTGCGCTGCACCAGATTATTATTTTGTGTTTATATGTAGCTCGCTCACCGGTTTACAACCCCCAAAGGTTAGATTTAACTTAGTAAAGGACAGCAAAACCAAAAAACGTTGTTTACAAAACGATATTGACAAAAGATATTCCGAGAAAGTGGCGTAACTTTAAACGACAAACAAAAATCTGCAGAAGATACAGTGGTAGGTAGTCTCCCACAATTAACCCTCCCCTCGCCCCTCCCCCCTTGGTTTTGTTGCTGTTTTTAACCATATTGTATATCTGCTCTCCTTATAATATAAGTTCAGTGGTATAATGTTATGATGATGGCATCCCCGCCACATTATTCCGACTCTGTGCTTTCTGGGACTCCATTTACATAACTTACATCTTTCTATATCTATTTCTATCAATAAAATTCCAAATTCAAACGTAGTCACGAGTATCAGCTAGTTTTTTCTGTATAATGGGTCCCTACTATCCGCTATGTTTATCTGAAATACTGTACGGAATGCCAAGAGAGCTGAAAAAAAAATAACGTTTGTTTCTGATTGCTAAAAATGATTGATTATTGCATCTCACTATAAATTGAAATTCTGTGGGGTGCTATGGTGAACAGTATCAGAACAGGATCACTTTAAAATTAATGTATCATATTTAAAAAATGAAACAACTGCGAATATACTTCACACGCTGTTTCAAAAACGGTTATTTCTTGAATCCTTGTATGGTGCGAATGCGGTTAAAAGGAATTTCCAGGTATTCGTCACTAAGCAGTACAAAGCATACAGAAAAAAATATTTTTTTTATTTTTGCTTATGGCTTTACGCTTCGTGGATGTCGAGGTCATTACAGGTGGGAAAGGAGTGGGGGCAAGGAACGGGAAGGAATTCGGCCATGGTCTTTTGAAGGAAGCATCCCGGCCTGGAGTGATTTGGGGAAACCATGTAAAACCCAAATCTGGATAGCCGGATGGGGATTCGAACCCACGTCTTCCCGAATGAGAGGCCAGAGCTTACGGCTCCCCCACCACGCTCGGTTTGTGGGTTGGAAACCCGTGAACTAGTAACATATAACTGCCCATGGGAAAAGCACGTCTTTTCTAAGTGTACTCTTACTTTAAGTGTCTGTCCCTAGGCTGTATTGATAGTGATCGCAAAGTCTATACAAACTGATTGTGAGCGACCGATTATATTGATTTACACACGCTATCCGTCTGTCTTTCAATGTTCCGTTAGTTTTCAAAATTTCATGACAAAATATTCCATTTATCCCGAGAAAAGTGTCCTTCGACCTTCCTAATGGTACGTACATAATACTTCCTTGTCAAATTTCATCAAGATCGATTTAGCCGTTTAGTAGTCAAAACGTAAAAAACAGACAGAGAGACAGATTTTCTTTCGTGTAGATTTTTAATGGCTGTCTGAAACCTGGTGCTTCGACGCTCTATGCAGGTTTTTGATGATTACTCAAATATTTGGCGAAAAGGTGAACTATTGTAAAACAACTGGTTTAAATTGTAAATTCAGTCCCGTCACACTCATAAGCAATTTAAAACAACCCTTTCATTTAATTTAAGGGGACACAGTCGCGAACAGGCTCAAAAAAATTGATTTTTATTTTTTGACTTGTTCAAATGCTTCTATTATTTAGCTACAAAATGCCGTTTGTTTCATGCAGATTTGACGATTAGATTCGGAGTTATTAATTTTTTCGTGATGCGTGGTAATAGTGTATCTGTATTGTAATGAATGTTAGTTTCGCGTATGTAAAACTTTTAGTACAGTTTTTTCTCAAAACTACATTTTTTTGATCTTCTGGTACACTTTTCTCAAAAACTAAGACTGATAAAGACATCAGACTTTCAGCATCTCTTGTTAATAAAACGATGATTAATCTAATAAAAAATGGGATCTGTCATAACAACAAGAACAAACTTACAAGCACCAAGGTATTTATAAAGGTAATAATTTTTTTTGTCTTTTAGAACAAAAACTCATTATTCATAAACTATATAAAATACAGTAACAAATCTCTATGTGATTTGCAGATGACGTTTTATCTGTATACTCCGAAAGTTTCAGGTCTTTATCTCTATTAGTTTCTTCAGAAAGTGTACCTGAAATTTGCTTGTTTTAACATTGATTTCTTAAGGGAGGTCCTTCGCGGCTGTGTCCCCTTAAACTAACAGTCATTACTACGATATATTTGACCCACCTAAGGAAAGGTATAGAGACATCGCTTCTTTACCTTTTAAATACTAACCCGTTCGCCAAGATTAGATGGAGGTGTGTGTTCACGATTAATTCAACGATTAGAGTTTTTTAGATAGTAAATTAGTGGTGGAATTTGGGAACAATTAACGCACATGTAAATGGACTGTTATAACCACACACTTTTAATAGCACAGATTTAATAGTATAACACCGACCTCCAACCAAGAATTTATGGAACTAAACATATATAATTTGTGATATATTTAGTATTCCGAAGACCGCAAGCCCTTACGAGAGAAAAGTTCAAACTGAAACAAGTTTAGGTCGCTGTTAGCACTGTCGTTTATTACAACAATCACAGCACCTAAAAATCACAGTACAAGTTCTTCTAGCACGTAAATAGAGAGTTCTATATCTTCTGGTTAGCACATCGATGCGAAGACGACAGCCAGAGTTTATTTTTCCGTTGCAGAAGCATGAAAAATGTATCCATGGACCCGGTTTGTCTTCTAACCCTCACTGAAACACTGCTTTACACCGTCAAAGTTATCCCGCGACTCCTGCCATAGATCTTCGATATAATACAACTACCTAAGAATCGATTAATCGAACAGACACTCCACACATATCACCGATATACACTGATACATTTTGACAGTCCTATTCATTACTACATGTAATAAAAGGTCGCTAGCCTACTGTATGGCTACAGTATGTCTCCTGAAGATCAACTATGTCTCCTAAGATGCGTATTAATAATAATAATTAAATCACTGATCCTAAAAATATCGTCAATTCAGTTATAAAAATGAGTTATATTGGAAATAGGAAATAAAAGCATGATAATTGATTATTTTCGTTACCCACAACATTAGGGTTAACGGTTCATCAGCGACGAGGTTGTTACAGCCGGGAATAAATCGACCTCGGTCTTTTGAAGAAACCAACGCTGACCTACCAGATACCGAACTCTAAGAAGTCATATAAGTAATCTATTCAATCCGAGAATTCGACCTGGTTTCGATCAGCTGGACAAATCATACCCTTGAAGTTACACGAGTTTATCGAAATCTACTTTTTAATCACAGTTTGTATTGGATGCCCGATACAGGAGTATCAAGGTAGCACCAGTTAAAATTCGATTTGTCACGTGTGTGGTTTGTACCGTCAACTTTTGTAAAACTGAACCACGTCAAGCAGCGGTATAGTCAACTCAGTTGCCTTCAAAACATTTTTTATCATCTTCATTGTTAGCGCGAGATAGTGCAGAACTTTGTTTAGCGTAACTCCACGTTCTGTGACCTTAGATCCAAGGTTGTGACAAGAATGTTATTAAAAAGGTCGTACGAGACGGCAGTCTGGAATAAGAACTTCATAAAAGGTGACTTAAACAGATCAGTTCTATAAATGAATTGTCATTAGCAGGGGATACTACTATCAGCTTCAGTACTGTGATAACTCAGACAACGCAGTCTGTTGTATTGTTGTCTGACTGCTCGAAGCTTTCTGTTTGCACTACCTAAGGTAATCAATGGAGAACTGGCCAAAAAAAATGATAAAATTTTATTTCCAATCTTTCTCATGAGAAGCATTTTGCAATGTGTTTCGCCGAAATTCATTGCTCTAGGTATTTCTACGTTTTCACTTAACATCGTCATCTTCTGGGGGACTCTTACGCCTCGATATGTTTTACTTCAAATAATAAAATGTAAATCTTAGAGTTTAATCTACCGTAGCACATTGCAAAATTCTTAAAATCGGAAGGAGACAATGGGAAAACTTTTTATATATGAGAAATGTGGTATTCATCCATACTCATTAGCTACGTCATGTTATGTTCTCAACGAACTGCCATGTTTTATGTAATATCTCACCGAGAATCTTAAAGCAGCGGAAGTTATTGTTACAGATGGGAGCGCGAGATTAGTGTGTTCTATGCCAGAAAGTTTTAACTAATCTTGTTAGACCATACGATTAGAATGCAACAGTGAGTATTAGGAATTATCATGTGGAACAGGTAAGCTGTTAAGCGAGAATACGGCGGTGGTTTAGTGAAAACATTGTTTTGTCTGTAGCCGTGGCACGAGTGGGCGCAGCAAATGGCTGAGAGCGCACTTCTGAAGTGCCTTTGTGCCGTACAGACCCCTCCGCCCTCTTTTTAATTGGGATCAGGGGAAAAGAACGGGGCGGCGAAATCACTAGACAAATTCAAATCCTTCCTTATTCCCACGCGACGCCCGTTTCCCGTGGTTAATCATATATATTATTTCTATGGCGTGTTTTTTTTTTTTTTTTTTTTTGAGGATCCATCTTTCCCCGTTCATAATCAGCCAAATTCAATAAATGCGGTATCTTCGCTTAGGCAATATTATTAATTAAGAAAGGAATATTTTGTAATTCAACATGAAAATGGTAAAATTAGGAACAATCTAGGTCACTGGTGTGCGATAATTGAGATTCAAGATCCTAGACTACCTTTAGAAAGCAGAACCACAATCAGAGATATTTAGAAACTAAGCGAGTTTTCTAGAGTAACTAGCTTTTAGGATATTTTTGTTTCTGGTAGAGAAAACTTTCATCATTTCTCATTGTTTTGTAAGACATTAGTGTTTTATTACGAACTTTCAGTTGAAAAATAAACGATTGCTACAAATTAACGGGTTCCTCGTTCATCCCAACTCGCTATTCGCGGACCAGCTAGTTTTTTCACTATTACGTGGAGTTGGGGACTGAATTTCTGAGTCCACTAAGGAAATCTATAGCGAGGTTTGGAGAGAGAATTCTCGTAGTCTTATTTTAGAAATCAACTTGTAACGTGGTTCAGTTGTTTGCTCCTTATGAGACAGTTTTTGATGGAGCTTCTTCAGTCAAATGTCTGATTCTCCTTCATGTAGTGCACGCTGTTTGCACAGTAAATGCTACGGTCATTGAATGAATTTAGTGCAGATGCATATTTTGAGGGTTAGTGCATATTCTAAGGATATGTGCATACTTCATATCATGACCGAATATCCGGTGTTTGTGGAGAAACTGAAAAGTCTAGTGTATCTTCATGTTGGACAACGCAATAAGGCTATCAAGCTCTTGGAGTAAACAGGTTTATTCTTATACTCCCATTCACAGGCAGAGTACTTTCTAGAAACCTTTCCCAAAGCAGTAGGTACTCAAAGTTTGTGTTGACAGCAGTGTTCGTCTGCTATGCATAGTTTAGTTTAATCTGAATGCAAAAATGCCTAAAGAAAAGTGTACAAGATTGTTTTTAACTAAGCAGTGTATTTCAGATAGTGACTATTCCAGTAGAGACGATGTTGTGTACTGCAAAATATCTGAGAAGAATTTAACATGCGAAAAAATTTTAAACTTGAACAGCATTCTAAAACAGTTGTACGTCTCAGATCAAAAGAAAAGAGAACACGCAATAGCTACTTTTTACCCGTGTGAAATCACGATCTAAAATCAGTACATTTTCTTTGGCTGGAAAGCAAATAATTTTTCTACAACACGGTTACTTTTGCTGATCTTTTAATTTACGCTGTGTGTGACGATATTTTCAAACGCAATATTAGTACATTTTTATTGCATTATTAATGTGCGAAGTGATTGTGTTAGTTTCTGCTGGTCATTGGTAAAACTTTTGGAGCTATCCTGGAAATAAAAATTTGGAGTGTTGTACTAGATCAGGAAATTGCAACTAAGTAGATGTGGAATAATTATCAAATCAAACTTACGTTTTGAAGGTTTCTTAAGACATGCCACCACAGAAACGCACACGATCACATACTCATAACATTAAATATAGGTATTGTGTGATGTACGTACACTGTTTGGAAGTTCACGTTATATAAACAAAGCAAAGATGATTCAGTACGTCTAACATTGAAAAAACAAAGATAATACATGACATGATTAAGGATATATGTTATTATACAGCAGAGATTGCTTATGATTATGCAGATGTGGTTGATATCTAATACACAAAATTACATATATGTTGGGACATAGTAGAAGATGGTACATAATTTATAATAAAGTGTCAAAACATTTGAAAAAGGTCACGGAATCACTTTCTAATTTTTCATCTTTGGATAATTTATGATGAAAATAAATTTTACATTCTTCCATCAAGTCCATATGTTGGCTTTTATTTAGACGGTGGCGTACCTTAAAATCTTTGTCAATGTCATTCAAAGGGTGGTCTGTGTTATGTATGTGGGTTTCAATAGCTGATTTTGTGAGTTGTTCGTTTTTGAAAGCTTATTTGGAAATTCCTGCCAGTTTGCCCTAAATAGAATTTTGAACATAGTCCACATGTTATTTTATAAATACAAAATTTCGCTGCAGAGTTTGAAAAAGAAAAGAGCATAATCTTCCTAGACATATTTATCTCAAACCTCAATAATAAACACAACTTCACAATTCACAGAAAAAACACAATCACTGATTGCACCATACCGTCAGCATCATGTCACCCCAATACACATAAACAAACAGCCTACTGGTCCATGGTGCACAGGGCCAATAATATCCCCTTAAGAAAAGTAAACTATGATTATGACCTAGATATAATAAAACAGATAGCTTTAGCAAATCAATATCCTAGCCAGATGATAGAAAAAATCGAAATGAAAATAAATAGAATAAGAAATTTACTAAACTCAATAAAGATTAAAAATGAAAGATGAAAAATCATTACTAGCATCCCTTATGTGGGCACAGTATCTCAAAAAATGGCAAATGTACTCAAATCACACAAAATAAACATAGGGCATAGAACCAAAAACAAGATACAATAGAAATTAATTCACAATAATAACACTAATGCAGGCCCATTCCTAGAGTCAGGTATTAATAAAATAACATGTGGACTATGTTCAAAATTCTATTTAGGGTAAAGTGGCAGGAATTTCCAAATAAGATACCCAGAACACATTAAAGCTTTCAAAAACGGACAACACACAAAATCAGCTATTGCAACCCACATACAAGACACTTGCCACCCATTCAATGACATTGAGATTTGATGGTACTCCACCATCTAAATAAAAGCCATCATATGGATTTGATGGAAGAATGTGAAATTTATTTTCATCATAAATTATCCAAAGATATGACACTAAATGAAAAATTAGAAAGTGATTCCGTAATGTTTTTCAAATGTTTTAACACCTTACTACAAATGATGTACCATCTTCCGCTAAGTCCCAACATATATGTAATTTTGTTTATTAGATATCAATCACATCTGTATAATCATAAGCAACCTCTGCTGTATAATAACATATATCCTTAATCATGTCATGTATTATCTTTGTTTTTCAATGTTAGACGTACTGAATCATCTTTGCTTTGTTTATATAACGTGAACTTTCAAACCATGGAGGAAGGAAATATATGGAGACGACGCAAGAGACCTTCACCACGCATTGAAGTGAAACAGGGCGGAGGAGGAGTGGGGGGGCATGGCCGGAGTGGAGGGGGCATGGCCGCTTCCATACAGACACGGGGAATATGTACAAAAACCTCAAAGGGACTCTAGGATAAAGGTGACGCCGATATCTGGTGATGGATTATTATGTAACTCGATATGACAAATAAAAAATGAAGAATAAATTTTTTTGATATTCTGCTTAGTTTTCGAGATATTCTGTCCCAAATGTGAAATGGTTTTGGTTGAAATTCAGAAGAAAAAAATTGTTTAAAGTCAAATTTGATGATGGATTCTTATTTAAAAAGACGAGACAAATGAAAAATAAAGAATAAAAATTTTCGATATCTCACCTAGTTCTAGAGATATACTGTATCAAAAGTGAGGTTTCTTGAGTTGAAATGGAGAAGAAAAGTTTCGCAAAAGTCAAATTTAATGATCGATTCTTATGTAACACGACGAGACAAATCGAAAATAAAGAATAAAATTTTTCGATATCTTGCTTAGTTTTCGGGATATACTGGGAACATCGCAATGTTTGGAAGCGCAATACCGCTGCTGCCGCCATGCGGGAGAGTTTAGAGCCTGCTTCACCGATTTAACGTCACTTCTCCTCCATATATTTCCTTCCTCCATGTTTCAAGCAGTGTACATCACACAATACCTATATTTAATGTTATGAGTATGTGATCGTGTGCGTTTCTGTGGTGGCATGTCTTAAGAAACCTTCAAAACGTAAGTTTGATTAGATAATTATTTCACATCTACTTAGTTGCAGTTTCTTGATCTAGTACAACGTTCCACATTTTTATTTCCAGGATAACTCCAGAAGTTTTACCAATGTCCAGCAGAAACTGACACAAGCACTTCGCACATTAAAAATGTAATAAAAATATTTTGCGATTGAAAATGAGAATCACTTCTCGAAACGCGTCACACACAGCGTAAATTAAAAGATCAGCAAAAGTAACTGTGTTGCAGTAAAATTATTTGTTTACCCGTCAATTGAAAACAGTTTCAGACTTTCATAAGTCCATGTATTATGGATAAAGTAAAGTACATTTTCTACTGATCTTTCTAAAGGCGAGTCCACACCAGAGGAACAAAGAGGAACTTCTTGTTGCTAAACAGTTGCGGTCTGTTTCTAGAAACAGATCGCAACTTTCAGAAACATTCCGTCCATACCAGAAAACCTAATTTAGGAACAGTTTGCTTGTGTTACTATTTATGGTTGTTACTCGTCCACACCAAGAGCAACAATCTTTATTTTTCTGTGCGACATAAAAACTTTTTCACAATTATAATTCAGTTAGTATACGATGATGTGGTGCGACAATGATGTTTTGTCAGCAGCTGCTGCAGTTTATATTATTTTGGGTCAAAAGAAAAAAAGAAATCGCAAATGCTGGATGATACCAAGTCTTTTGGAGAAAAACCAACACGGAGTTGAACGCCTCATGGATTATTTAAAAAAAAAAAAAGACGATCTGTTATCAGGACATATTTAGGATGGACACATCAAAAACTTTATTCGAATGAGTAGCACTGATTTAGAATGACTACTTTATAAAACTGAAAAGTTTATTTGAAAACAAAATACAAACTACAGAGCCGCAATATCTCCAAAGGAACATTTGGTGCTGACTTAAAGATTTCTAACTACTGGAGATTCATATAAATCTTTGATGTACTTATTTCGAATCTGCACCAGTTGCTTTTCTTAACATCACCCACGAATCGTGTTTCTTAAGCCGATCTTTATAGTTTGAATCACATGGATTCCACAAACACTCTGCATTTCTATATAATTCAATTATATATATTAAATTTTCACTCAACCACTCGAACAGTTTTGTGAGATTTCAACAACTGATGTAACAGCAACATGGAACAAGCTGTCCACACCAAACTAACAACATTTTAAACACGATAATGTTTACCAATGTTCCTTTGTTTCCTTTCATCTTTACCGCTATTTCTGGAAACAGTCAACTTCAAGGAACTTTTGTTTCTGTTGACATAAACATTGAAAAATACTGAGAAACATTGGGTAACATGAGGGAACAAGTTGCAGGAACAAGCAACATCAACATGATGTTCCTCTGTGTTCCTTTTGGTGTGGACGTAGCTTAAGACTTTTGTATTCAGCAACATCCCGCTGCATAAATTTAATAATCCAGATCTACGGGCATTTCTTCAAAACTCTTGTGTTAATCAAAGGATACTGGATGAGTCAACTCTTAGGTAAAATTATATACTTTCTCTACACGCTTCTGTCCTGGATTCAATTCGGTCTGTCACAGGAGGGAACTGTGTCTGGATATCGGTAGATAAAACGATCGAATCGTGTGGCCGATACGTTGCGAACTTTATAGTGGGAAAATTATGTTAAGAAGAACCCGGAAAACCTCATTTATTGTCATGCAAAATGTTAGAGAAACTAAACCACAGTACAATTGCAAGATTTGTAAACGATTCCCTGCAACTGGCGTACTGACTCGGAGAGTGATTGTTACAAGGCGCGCAGACGCAGCTTCATATACAGGGTGTCCACGAATGAAAAATTAATCCTGCAACCGCATACAGGTCACATCACGTCCTACTATGTGGCAAACTTTTACTTTAGTAAAAGTCGCACCATTTTAGAGATATTGATTTTTTTAAATATTTTTTCGAAACATGTGACTTTGTTCAGTTTTTTCCATGCCATCTCTACAAATTAAGACTTTTTGAATCCTGTTTTTTAATTTATTCAGGGATGTTTGAGACATCTAAAAACAATGTTTTTTCTTAAAATGTTAAAAAACCTTTAAAAAATCTTATGTAAAAAGTGTATACAAATTTATTCAAATGGATGACTTTGACAGCTTGTGGTGTAAAAAAATGCACTAAGCGGATCGTGCTAATTACATTAAAATATTGCTTCGTTATTGTTAATTTTAAAATGGTATAATTGTTTAACATTCCTTTTAAAATTATGTGGATCGGGATTTTTTTTTTTAATTGGTGCTGCCTAAAAGATTTAGCTTACGTGACGGAGGAAACTTCTATTACACAGCTGCGTGTTAAAATAAAAACAGCTGTGGAACACATTAACCGCAAATGTTATGTTCGCCGAATAAAAAGATTATGTAGCAAAAGATTTAGGGCGTGCATAAGAGCAAATGATGGCTATTTTGAACAGTTTTATAATTAACGAAATATCTACATCAGTTACTATTTGTTGATGATCAAGTCGTCATAGCACAAGACGGTGAGGATGCAAATTACATATGTAATCAACTGTCAAAAGAATATAAAAAATGGGGATTGAAGATTAACTACAAAAAAACAGAATATCTTACAAATGATTTGGATGAATTGTACATCGATGGAATAAAAATGAAAAAGGTAAATAATTTTTGCTATTTGGATTCAATTTTAGAAATAGAAGGAAAATCGAAAATGGAAATTAATAAAAGAATTACTAATGGCCGGAAAGTAATCGGGATGCTAAATTCACTTCTATGGAGCAAGAGTGTTATGAATAGAACAAAAAGAATTATATTTAAATCATTGTTTGAAAGTATAGTCTTATATGGATCAGAAAGCTGGACAATCAACCAAAAACATATCAAGAAGCTGAAAGCATTAGAAATGGATTTCTGGAGAAAATCAGCAAGGATATCAAGAAAAGAAAAAGTAAGGAATACAGAAATAATAAGGCTAATGGAAGTGAAAGAAGAAATGTATGAAGTTATAGAACGAAAAAGACTGGAATGGTATGGCCATGTAAGAAGGATGGAAGACACTAGGATACCAAAACTAGTACAGGAATGGGAAGTTAAAGGAAAGAGTAAAAGAGCACGGCCCGTGTTTACCTGGCTCCAAAGTGTACAAATAGCAATGAGAAGATTTGGTACAGAAAAGGAAGATATACACGATCGAAATATCTGAAGGAATATTTTGAGAAGATGAAGTCAAGATCTATGTTCCGAATTCTTTATTGTTATGTTGGAGAAAAAACCTCGGTAGTGAGGAAAATCTCTCTTAATAATAATAAAAAATATTACTTGCATTTATTCCGTCTATTATTTTTAAGCACACCGTAGCAAAATCCTTTTTTTTTAAAATCATTATCATCATTTTTTTACTACATGTTTAAAATGCACAATGGTCTCTTTAGCAGATTTAACTATCATAAATAATCATTTTAAAAACGTATAAAATAATTATACCATTCAAGTGTCTTTATAAAGTTTTTTAATGTTTTAAGGAAAAAAAGAACATTGTTTTTGAGTAAATTAAAAAAAACAGGGTTCAAAAAGTCTTAATTTACAGAAATTACATGGAATAAACTGAACAAAGTTACATGCTTCAAAAAAATATTAAAAACTCAATATCTCTAAAATGGTTAGACTTTTACTAAAATAAAGTTTTGTCACATACTCGTAGTAGTGACCTACCTGCGGTTGTAAGATTATCCTTTCCTTCCCATGACACCTTGTATGTTAACAGCTGGTCAGTCGCTTCGAGTATTTTCCCCAAATCTCATCCATGTTACATGTTTGGCGCATGGATTACATCGCATTGCACAAGAGATGCGTTCTCTGCTTTCTTCTCTTGACAAAGAGTATTCCTAAAAGCACCAGCTCGTGTGCAGTATTATAACGATCGTTTGCCTGAGATTTCTCTTCCACCGGAACCTGTACTCACTAAATGGGGAAATTGGTTGCTTGCAGTGCTGTTCAACCGCGAGAAATTCCATCAAGTGAAGGATGTAGTCAGTCACAAGTATTGATGATGATGACCGTACTGCGTGTGTTCGTGAAGCAAAGTGCGCATTTCGAGACATCAATTTCATGCGTGTACACTATTCGTCACTTTTGAAGGCTATTAAGGGTCTAGAAACTCGCGGTGCACCCCTTCACGAGTCTATTCAGTTCCTTCACAACACAGTTGCTTCTTTAAATACTAGCCTTGGTGAAATTGGAGAAAATGAAGTGAACTACACTTAATGGTTTCTTGAGGTTTATTACAATGTACACAAACAACTGGTAAACAATAAACAAATGTGGTTACAGTTATCGGATGACCGTCGAGAAATTTAGCCTGGTCCTGATCCGGGGTACAGAGAGACGGCTTCTACTTCTCGCGAACTTCCGGTGGTCTTCTGTAGTTGACGCTGGTTCCGCGGTTAGGCCGGAACTGTCGGTGGAGCTGCCGGCTACGCTTATATAGGTGGCCTGGCGCAGGAATACAGTTGTGTGGTAGTACGGCGACCTCTGTAAGAAAAGGTCCCACTTAGCCTCTAGATGATTCTATTTATTTTCCTGGTTTGTTTTGATGCCTCTGCGCCTGTTTGGAGTCGTATATGTGTCCCGGCGTGCAGGCGCGTTGTGTGTGAGGTCTGCCTGGCAGGGGCCTTAACTGGCAGACTGAACAGAAAACATTAAAAATAAACTCAGTACGGTGCTGAACTTAAATCCAGGATTGAAAAAGAATCAATGAATTAACAAATATTTAAGTGGAATTAAACAATCTTTGCCAGATGAATGTTCCGAGCAGTCAGTACCATTGTACAAGTATTGCCCAATCATATCCGTTGACGTGTAACGATCATTTTCGGCTTATTCTGTCCAACAATAGGAAATCTTTGACCCCTGAAAACATTAAAAAAAACTCTTTGATAACACATTGTGATTCATCATTTTGTAAGGAATGAAACTTGTGTATTGGTGAGTTGAGATTTTTGTGCATATTTTAGGTGTTCTTAGTGCGTATATATCCGGGCCTTAATAATGACTTACGCATTGTTTGGTAATGGTCTCCTGAAAGGAGGGCGGAAGAACGGTCAGTGTTCCAGGGCACCCTCTTGCCCTTGGGGTTGGAAACGGCCTCTAAGGGAGGATGACTCAGAAACTATCAACGGCATAAGGATGCAGAAAACATCTGGAAATGATTACTTTCGCACATTTTTTTTTTTTTTTTTTTTTCTAATGGCGTTCAGCTTTATAGCTTTTCAGGCAACACTGTGTTCCTTTTATTTTCCTCAACTATATTTAATTGAAGCCATCCACGCCCTGAGCCGGATTGGAACCGGAGATCCCTGAAACACGAAATGATTACATTAAAGACACAAAATGTATCCTGAGGCCATAGAATCCTGGAAAATTGCCATTTTAATTGAGAGAAACAGGTCAAATGTTTTAAGTGTGATAGTATAGACAGCTTAAAGTTGCAGATGAAACGACTTTAGTTAGGTTTTCTTGATATTATTGAAGTGAAACGTAAAAATACGCAGGATTTCTAGTCTGGGGAATATAGAGTTATTACTACTTAGACTATCGGTGGACTCGCTGGTATCGGATTTATAATGAACAAGGGAGTTATTGTGAGCAGTTTAGGGGCAGAATTATTCTGTCGACTTTATTAGAATTATTTTCACAAGCCGCACACGAAAATGGTTTTCCAAACGAACATATGTTGTCTAAGAAAAAACAGTCGAAGAAATTCAAACAAGAACGGAACACAACGGAGGAGATAATCAAAGGTGGCAAAGAAATATCAGGCATGAATTTTAAAGTGGACGGAGCAGAAGAAAAGACACAAAAATACTCAAGATGAAGCAAGAAGACAACGGAACAGATATTTTAGAAATCACTTAAGCAGAAAATGCAAGAAAGCCAAAGCAAAATAACAGCCAGAAAAGTGCGAAGTAGAGAAGAAAATGGTTGCTACTTGAAGGAGGATCAAATAAAATTTGGCACAAATGAAAAAAGAAGATGTATATAGATTAAAGGTGTACTTGAGCATCCTTCCATAAGCTTAGATGAAGGAACAAACTGAGGAAGTAATACACAGAGAAACCGTAGCAGCCGTGTGTTGTATGATGTAGGAGAGCTTTTTTTAAAGAATTTACAGAGATTTGAAAGATGTGAACTCAAATAAGGTAATAGGAACTGATGAGAGTTGCGTAGCCCTTTTATAAATAGGAAAGAAAGGATAAAAAGATTATTTAAACCAATATCAAAAAGTTATGAAACAGGACAGATTGCAATGGGTTTTAATTAAGGTACCATCTTGACGCTGAAGCCGTTTGGTGGGTCAGTGGATGAGGCGTCTTCCCCGGTTCAAATCTCTGTCTCGGCGGGTATTTTCAAATGTCCTTAACCCGACCTTCACCTCTGGCACATGGCATACGATAATAGTAATAATGATAAACCTCTGGCACAGCTTGCTGTGCAATTGGAAGTACGCCATAATGCTTAAGTGGTTCGGATTCCACGTTAAACTGTAGGTCCCTTATACTCGGTAGGATTACCGGGTTAGATTAAAGTAGCAACGACAAAGACGCATGCACGGCAAATCGAAACTCTGTCAATTAGCTGCCGATCCTTGGCCAATAATGAGATACACCCCAAAACAAAGTGGAAAAAAAATCGCACAATAAATCTGACAACACATGTAGTAGGAATCTGCGAGTTGTAACACAATTAACCATAGCTGTCACGTGAGAGGCCACCGCCACCTGCACGACGCTGCTCGCACCTTGCAAGAGAGTCATTCACTAGCTCTTATCTAACAGTTTAATGAACCATTAATTAGATTTATACATTAATTGCCCATATTATGGGATATATACAACATCCTTAACCTAATTTAGGGCGGACATTACTTGCGTAACCGAACAAGTCCTGCTACCACTGCCTTCATCTCCCGTTCAACGTATATTACGACCATCCTACATTGTCCAATTCGGGGTCATCGGTTTGACTACAAGTTCCGGTATTTGAAGAAAGTGTTGTTCAAATGATGTATCTGCCGGCTTCAGTACATGTTCAGAAAATATCGGCTTCCTGTGCCGGTGATCGTGGTCTTTTCAGCTTATTATTTCTTAGCGTGTATTTTTATCGCCTGCACTAAGTTACGATTTCGTACAATACGGTGTGTCTTCTTATGTTGACGTACCTTGTGTTTATACTGTAAAGAGTGGCTGGCATGTCGGCCATGTTGAGAGCTTTCTGTCATTTGAATTGTATTTTATCATCTTCAAAAGGTGTCATCAGTAAATTGCCTGTGCGTCACTAGTTTTCTAACAAACTGTACACTGTGTTCTCATCTGATGTTATTTGATCGACTATTTCCTATTGCTATTTGATCGAATGATTCATTGCGACTAGTGCCGCCGTATGGTTTTATCCAGATAAGTGTAACATGTCTATTAGAAAATAAACATGTATATATTACATCAACGATGCTGTGAGCAGTGGTACCATCTGTGCTGTATGCTACAGCTAAATCTATTCTGAGAACATTACGCTTCCACATTCTCAACACGTACCGTACAAACAAAGGTGGGTAATTGTTTCGAGGGAAGTAATGAACATTACAAAATACATGAGAAGGAAAAACGCATCGACTCGCTCCGCTGGTTGAACTGATCTCTTGACTTGTCTCATAGGGTAGGGGTTTCCGTGATGGCCTCCAGTTGCTAGGGTCGCCGGTTCTATTCCGGCTTCGGGCATGGGTGTTTATAACCAAGTTTTAAGTCGGTCCTGTGTCGTCTGTACTTAAATAAAAGTAATACATGTACTCTGAAAGAATTGTTAAAACCTTGAAACATGGTAGCATGAATATATAAGTTTTTAAACCGACTGAATGGCTGTAGAAGCCAAAAACATATATATATATATATATTTATTTTAATCAGACAGAATGTGAAAGTGAACCTGTAGGTAAATATACATTGTTTTGAATAAGAACGGAAATTACGATAATTCTGTGACATAATGCAAATGTGTGATAGTCCAGAGCAGATTGAACAACGCAGCATAGCCGTGAGACGAAATCATAATACGCTCTCACCGCTAATTTTATCCTATACTTAACATACTCTTCATTCTAAGGACGTCAGAGTAGCATAAATATAGCAGGAAATATCGGTAGACGTTGGGGACAACTTTGTATTTTTTTATTTCTTATTTCGTTGTAAGGGAGGTTCCATAAACTACGTAGCTCCATTTTGGCCTCCTGTGAACCTCCCCTCCCCACGTAGCCCGTTGTGGCTTTTGTCTCTAAACTCCGCTCCCCCCCCCCCTCCACGTAGCACGTAGCTTTTTTCCCCAGATTCCAGAAGACATTTTTTACTGTTTTCTCTTGTCAGACTATCGTAAGTTACATACTTAGATAATTAAATGACGGAAATAAATATTCAAATGCTGTTGAGTGTTCTGTACCTCATTTTAACTGTAACAAATAATAGCCAACCCCCCTCCCCTCTTCCTTTAGACCGAGCCAGTCTCCCTAATGATTGCTTCTTTGTTCTGGCAAACGTTTTCCACAAAGCATTTATCATCCACAAGGCTAATAAAAGCGTACTTCGAAAGCCAATGTGTGTGCTCCATCATCGTTCATGGTCCTGTTTTCAATGGAAGCATTGCGAGTGCCTCTCTCAGTTTCCGGGTCCTCTGCTTTATGGGTACCGTCCTTCCATTAGTTGCTTGTGATCCTAGTGCGAACTGAATTCTAGCCACGGCGCGATATCAAACAACTTACTAAGAAAAGTTCTCGTCCACGACTACTGATTGCGGTGTTGTCGGGAAACTCTGTAGCATCATATTTTGTTATAATCCTTGTACAAAAAAGCTTCTTACGATAACCTGTCAGTCTGTTTATCATTACAACAAATAATAATGCATAACGTATGGCTGAGGTCAAACCCGCCATCCTACTACTTGCCACACTTACGTATACGTTTGGTTTTTCTCCTGGTAGTTGAACATAGGAACTTAATGCTCCGTGCTACTGATTATGCATTAAACTGTAAGTCTTGGCTTAACACATTCACTGCCGACTATCAGTGATGTACAAAAAAACTCTTAATGAATTTTAAGAAGACAGTGTCCAACATGTAGTTTTCTTTTATCGTATGGTTTGTTATGGCACAGTGTGATCTGGTAACAGTACCAGATTAGCCCCGCGTATACCTGGGGGCCCCACTCCTTCTAGGGGGCCCCGCGCATACTGGAGGGGAAACTCCTTCTAGGAGGCCCCACGCATACTACGGGCCCCACTCCTTCTAGGGATGCCCGCGCATACTGGAGGGCCCCACTCCTTCTAGGGGGCACCGCGCATACTGGAGAACCCCACTCATTCTAGGGGGCCACGTGCATACTGGAGGGACCCGCGCCTTCTAAAGGGCCCCACGCATAATTGAGGGCCCCACGCCTTCTAGGGGGACCCCGTGCATACTGGAGGGACCCGCGCCTTCTAGGGGGCCCTGCGCATACTGAAGGCCCCACTCATTCTAGGGGGACCCCGTGCATACTGGAGGGACCCGCGCCTTCTAAAGGGCCCCACGCATAATTGAGGGCCCCACGCCTTCTAGGGGGACCCCGTGCATACTGGAGGGACCCGCGCCTTCTAGGGGGCCCTGCGCATACTGAAGGCCCCACTCATTCTAGGGGGACCCCGTGCATACTGGAGGGACCCGCGCCTTCTAAAGGGCCCCGCGCATACTTGAGGGCCCACGCCTTCTAGGGGGCCGCGCGCATACTGGAAGGCCCCACTCATTCTAGAGGGATCCCGTGCATACTGGAGGGACCCGCGCCTTCTAAAGGGCCCCGCGCATACTTGAGGGCCCCACGCCTTCTAGGGGGCCCTGCGCATACTGGAAGGCCCCACTCATTCTAGGGGGCCCCGCGCATACTGGTGAGCTCCACTCATTCTAGGGAGGCCCGCACATACTGGAGGGCCCCACTCCTTCTAGGGGGCCACGCGCATACTGGAGAGCCCCATTTATTCTAGGGGGCCCCGTGCATACTGGAGGGCATCACTCCTTCTAGGGAGGCCCGCGCATACTGGAGGGCATCACTCCTTCTAGGGAGGCCCGCGCATACTGGAGGGCCCCACTCCTTCTAGGGGGCCCCGCGCATACTGGTGAGCTCCACTCATTCTAAGGGGGCCCGCGCATACTGGAGGGCCCCACTCATTCTAGGGGGCCCCGCGCATACTGGTAAGCTCCACTCATTCTAGGGGGGCCCGCGCATACTGGAGGGCCCCACTACTTCTAGGGGACACGCGCATACTGGAGAGCCCCATTCATTCTAGGGGGCCCCGTGCATACTGGAGGGCACCACTCCTTCTAGGGAGGCCCGCGCATAACTGGGGGCCCCACTCCTTCTAGGGAGCCCCGCGCATACTGGAGGCCCCCACTCATTCTAGGCGGCCCCGCGCATACTGAAAGCCCCCACTCATTCTGGGGGCCCCACTCCTTCTAGGGGGCCCCACTCTTCTAGGGGGCCCGCGCATACTGGAGAGCCCCACTCATTCTAGGGGGCCCCGTGCATTCTGGAGGGCACCACTCCTTCTAAAGGGCCCCGTACATACTAGAGGGCCTCACGCCTTCTAGGGGGCCCCGCGCATACTGGAGGGCTCCACTCCTTCTAGGAAGCCCCGCCTAGGATTCTCTGGAGCCTCCGCGTCAGCCCAGATGGTCTTTACATTTGCTGCGGGCCCCGCACTGTTTCAATCAGGCCCTGTCTGGTAACCTAATAGCGGAGTTGAATTGCTCGTGTTTTACCTTGCAGTTGCGACCGTAATATGTTAGTGGAATCAGCTTTAAACCGAAAATAGAAACTAAAGTATAGACTACAGGTTAAGTAAAAAATGCAGTGGAGCTTACGTTATATGTCAGATATGCATATTTGCAGTATTTATTGTTTGACTCTCTCGTATTAACTATAGCAAATGGTCTTAAAACACGTGATCCCCATCGTCTTTATACACTACTTATCAGATACCTACTCCTATGATCTCAAAGAGCACTGCAGAGTACTTGTGAGGACGTCGAATACATCTTTTCTAGGCATTCGCCTTTATACATTTTCTGCAGTCCAGTTTTCAACCCATGAATCGCAATATAGAATTAGGTTTCCTTACGACCGGACAAAAACACTATTCGCATTTCATTTTTTTTTAAATATAGGGCGCGCCGGTGTTGAACATCCAATCAGTATCATAAATCACCTTCACTTCTCTGTATTAATAAATTATTTGTAATTAAAATTGTAGAGAACTCAGCACCAATAACATTTTGTGTAGCTTCCATTACGAGATGGAAAACAGCTTACGTTAGCATGAAAGCTAGTGGTGCTTATTAAGTTGACAGCAGACATGTTAATTAAAAGCAACAAATCGTTCATTAAACAGAAATTATATCTAAAACTTGATCATATTTTGCTAAATGAAGACTCAAACAGAAAATTCTGTAATTATTACATACTAATTATCCTGTTCAACGTAATCATTTGCTATCACCTGCCATCACTAGAGCGGTTGATAATTATTAATAGGGCGAAATTTAAATGTAGTTTATAATTTTTCTTTAATTCTTTTCTCTTTTATGCAACACTGTTTTTCACAACGCACTCTCAAACTTATTATAAGTTTTCCTTCTATTAAGGGAGTAATTAAAGAAATGATAAAAATAGAGACTAACGACTTCACAAATCCGAATCTCCAACAACGCAGATATCATATTTTGTGTTAATACGTCCAAATTGCACCTCACTGTGGCAGCGCCCCCACACGGGTTCAGGGATATACAACGGGACCAGGCACGAGTCCGCCCCCCCCCCGTACCGGCCGTCCTGATTGCGGTTTTTAGGCGGTTTTCCGTAATCATCTAAGTGAATGCTGGAACGGTTCGCAATTTTCGACACATAAACTACACATTTCAGAAACAAAAATACACCTCACACAGACCGAGCGTGGTGGGTGAACGGTTAACGCTCTGACCTCGCATTCGGCAGGACGCCGGTTCGAATCCCCGTCCGGGCATCCAGATTTGGGTTTTCCATGGTTTCGCCAAATCACTCCAGGTGAATACCGGGACGCTTCCTTCAAGAGTCCATGGCCGAATTCCTTCCCGTTCCTTGTACCCAGTCCAAGCCGTCTCTAATGACCGCGACTTCGACGAGCCGTAAAGCTATAAGTAAAAAAAAAAAAAGATGTAAGGCATCGTAGTGAAACAAGCCGTCCGACAGTACAATCCGTATGGAAAAACTGTCTACCAATATAGAGCTGCCTTCCAACGAGCAGTTAACACGGTCACAGAAAACCAGGAGAATAGCGGTGTTATGTAAAAAGATAATAAAAGTCTTTTCCCATTGTCGACACTATTCGCAGCACCAGCCGTTTTGTCAAAGTAAAAAGCCATTGAAACAAAGGACTTTTGTTCGTGCCGGGGCAGTATAACAGTCCCCACATGCGGAAGTGCTTCTAAACATCTCACAACTAAGAGTTTCAAAGCATCCAGCGGAGAAGTACTAATCAACAACGAAACCGTTTTTATTTGGGATGATTCCGAATCGGGTCCTGTTGTGTATACTTTTCCCCCACTGTTCCCTAAACAGATTGCACTAACCATTGCACACCGTAAAGTTAAAATTATGACACTGGCGTACTAACTATCTTGACTATGGATTTTTAGCTTGTTTTTCCCTTTAATCGTCCAGAGAATACGTATTCGTTCATTATCAATGCTTACCACCACTGTAGATTAAGTCCCAATTAATAAATAAAGTAGACCGACTCTCTCCATTACTGTTCAACTGCGTCCTGAAAAAGTGTAACAGCAATGGCGGAAACAAAAATCAATCCTTGGAACTGACCAGCCAATTATACAGGGCGTTCGCCGGAAAACGCTACCCTCCCAGTCTGTTGCCGTCGGCAACTTGCTCGGTCAGTGCCGCCAGCAGTTTCCGCCAACCGGCACCGTGAATCACCGCACTGTTTAACACCTCCGCTGCCCCAACAGTGCAGTGCAGTGACCCTTACATTGTTAAGAACGGTTTCTTTGCATTGTAGATAGTTTGTGACTTCAGTCTCTTATTAATCAGTGTTGTGAATAAACGTTTCTTTGCGGTTTGGCTGGTTTGGGGCTTCATACTCTTATTAATCTGTACCGTGTTTGAGTGTGAGTAAAATTATGGTACGTTACAGTTGGCAACAAAGAATATTTCTCTACGATACATATGTGAAGAAGAAGTCGTTTAAAAAGTGTCGCAGTAAATTTCGTCGCGAATTTCCTGGCGCTTTACTGCCAGCTAAATCAACAATTCTGCGTCTGGTTAAAAAAGTAAGAGAAACGGGTTCATTTTTTAACAAAAAGAGACTGTCGGTCAACCGTATTCTCACAGAGGAGAAAATTGACGATATCGCTTTTCGACTAGAACAGTCACCCAAAAAATCATTAAGTCAGTTAGGGCAGCGTGTGTCTCGAAATATGTTCAGAAGATGTGAAATGTGCATTACACAAGAGGGTCAACACTTCCAGCATCTTTTATGAGGTAAGCTAATGAATTACGTCACATTTAAATGCTTAGCACACAAGTTTATGAAGTTTATGAAGCGTAATTATTATGAAATAGTCCGCGGCCGACGGTCGAACAATGCCGGAAACTGAGCGCTCGCTCGCCGGGAGCAGTTTCTTCCTTGTAGCGCTAACAGTGGGTTGCGTTTCCCGGCGAACGCCCTGTATTAGGCAGAGGAAACTTAAAGACAGATTGCCTTGCATTTGCAGACGACTTAGCAATCTTAACCCGTGACATCGCAATAGACCGAAAACAGATAGAACTCTTGAAAGAAATAGCGAAGAAAGTGGGTCTACAGGTTTCATTTGAGGAAACAGAATTTATAACCTGCTATATTAAAAGAACACAAAAATACATGGAGACAAAATATGGAAAAATCAAACGTCCCATACTTCAAGTATCTCGGCAAAACAATTCAAGAGAATGGAACCGAAGCAAAAGCTAATGAAATCAGATGCCAAAAGATGGAACAGCTTATCGCCTAGCACTAAACTGAGACATTACAATACATTTATTAAACCAGAATATCTCTATGGATCAGAAACACTTATTTTGAACAGGAAAAATTATATAGAACACAACGAGGAAAAAAACGCAAAATTAAAAGGAATTTTTTTGGCCCAAAACTCGTAGGAGACCAAGACAGACTCAAAAGTAATCAGGAAATCTTACAATATGTAGACATTCAAAGTGATATTAGAAAACGCAGACTAAAATTTTGCGGACACGTCAAAAGAATCAACCCTAAAAAATTGGGAAGACACATAGCTGAATTCTATGAAAAGCGAAGTAAAGCAATACCAGATACAATAAAATGGACTGGCGAAATCAAGACAGACCTCAAATTAGCAGGAATTGCTCCAAGAGATATCGAAAACAGAGATACATTTAAATCCAAATTTACAAGTGGCAAGTTGACTGGAGGAAAGACTAAAGAAAAGACTTGGAATAAAATGGTCAGATGAGAGAAAAGAAGCCCACAGCAAGCGTATGAAGAAAATATGGGAACAAAGGAAAGCGAATAAACGCTTCTGAGTACTTTGCGTAGTCCTAATGGGCTTATCCGCAAATAACAATAATAATAAACAAATTGAAAGCGGTCTTCCTGGTAGGTAATTTAAGTTTCAGTGATGTTTACGTGATTTGTATTCAGCTAGCGACATTAATTCGCTATGGAAAGTAGTAAATATGTGATCCAAGTTGGGGGGAGAGGGAAGAGGGGACAACATTTGGTATTATGAGCGTAACCAAATACCTTCCCTGCGGAAATGTCACAAGTACTGCCAATGGGTGGTTACTTGCTAAAATTCGATCAGCTGACTCTGGGTTTGAAGTTCCACAGATTGAGCGCAAAGCATAAAACAAATAGTGGACAAGGTAAAACTTAGCCTGCCGTACTTATTATTGTTTCATGTAACTTGATGTGTATTTCTTTAAGAAGATACTTTGCAGTTGTAAAAGAATTTTACAATATTATTAATTCATCATCAGCGTACAATTCGTACCTTTGGATTCAATGTGTTAGATCTGCGTGACTTAACATGAGGAAGTTGCTGCGTTATTCGCTGATTCCAGTATGGTAGCTCCTGCTTTAGTTTTCTATGTTAATCTGTTGAGAATGAACTGCTGAATACTGGATGAAAATAAACACTGAAGCTTTTTGTAGAAGGCGTAAGTACACGAAAGTCCATTTCTGAACATTAATTCCCTATAAAGACTAATTACAATGAAAGTATTTACTTTTTTGGTTGTCTATACCTAGATTTACAGTTATACGTTGTCGATATAGATTCTGGATTTCGTATTTTAGTTTTTTAGAATTTTGAAAATTGTACCTACAAATTTACAGTAAAGTTAACGTAATGCTATTCCGAAACAGTAATTAATATGATAACTATGCGGCAAATTTAAGTTGTAGTTGCACTTACCGCTAATATGAACACCATGTTATTGTCGCAACAGAATATGGCGATTCTCATATTGTCAACATTATTGGCTTTTCATGCGAATGTTACTTTCGTTTCTACGCTGAAAATATTTTTTTAATTAATTTTACTTACAAACTTCTCTAAATTCATATACCAGCTTATCCAGAATTAAGAAAATAGAGTATAAACTTCGAAATATCTTTTGTTACTGTTTGAAATACGGACTTTATGATTTACATTTTCTGATTTTTGGCCTCGCTTTCCGGAGAACACGGGTTTGAATCCCCATCAATTCATCCAGATTTGGGTTTTAAATGGTTTCCCTGAATCACTCCAAATGAATGCCTGGATGGTTCCTTCAAAAGACCACCGCCAAATTCCTCCTCATTTCTTGCCCCCAGTCCTTTTGCGCCTCTAATGACTTTGACTTCGATGAGGCGTAAAGTAAGAAAAAAAAGTATGGCACACATCTATTATTGATGTACACCAAATGTTTAGCAATTTCATCGTAGAAAGTGTAGCCCATGATTTGAACCATAGTATAATATCTTCTCTGGCCGTACCACTGTCACAGAATCTGGTGAACAAGTAAAGGATTTCAGACGCTGGAAAAAGTGGTTAACACTAGTACAATATCTGGATTGTTAACTGGATGATCCAATTTTTCCAAACCGACGGTCGTGAGAAAACTGTTTGCATTGCGCGTTCTTACCCCTCCAACGAATCAGCAAGCCACGGCAATATTTCAAAACGTAACTTGGTTTGCAGGTAAGGACTCTGCAAATTTTGTGTTTTTCAATAACATCTGAAATTTCTACTGGCTTTTGAATGTCTACGCCTTTGCTGCGTTGCACAGTCCTGCCAGTTTGGCTGCGCACTTTAAGGGGCCACCACGCTGGATCGGGCAGGTACTACGGCCGTCATTATTGTGATTTTTAGGCGGTTTCCGGCAGTCAGTCACCTTCGTAAATGGTGAGACGGTTACAAATTTTCGTCTCATAAGCCACGTATTTCACAAACAAAAATAACCTATCACAGAGAATATAAGTAATACGATATACAGATATAGAAATAAAGCGGTAGATATAGAACCTCATAGTTTGCATCGCACTGAACTTGTAGCTTATTGCCACACTACATCGGAAATACTTGCGAGGAGCTGTATCCGTAGGTCGCACAGATGGACGGTGCGAACAATATAGTAACGGTAACTGCCAGCTGCGTTCCGGAATGTGACCTTGACCCGAGTAGCCCTCAGTGAAGGAAAGCAGCGTGCCGCTAGAGTGACGCGGTGGGGATGGTACAGTGGATTGCGAGCTGTAGGGTGGGTGCGTGGCCAGCCTGCAGAAAGAGATGTGCAGCCACTAACGCCGGTGCCGTGTGTAGTTGCTCTTGTATTCCATGTCGTTATCCGAGTGGACGTGGGTCTCCGACCGCAAGCAGAAAATGGAATCATCGCGTCAGACGACTGCGGGCAGCAGACTCGATGCCTTCTGCTAAATGATAGCCCCGCCGATATGGTGATCACCGAAAATCATTATCGTATTGATCAATCCAGTTTCATTGTCCCGCTAAGCTTAATCAATGGACATACAGAAAACCTTGAGAACGGACGTAGAATGAACCCATTGTTGGATTTCAAGATGCTTGTATAATTATGCCATATTATTATTAATAACATTTGATAAAGAATACTTTTGTAATAAACATATATAAATGTCAAACGTAGATACAATGGCGTTGTTAATGCGCAAAGCAACATCCCGATTCCTCATATCAGCAATTTGAATCATTAATAATATTTTTATTGATAATTTATACAAACAAACATTTATTTAATTCATAAAGAGAGGGCGTACACCTCAAACTAAAATTGCTGAGTTTTACTAATTGAAACGAAACTGTACGTCTAGTGTAAGGAAAACATCCGCGTGACTGACGTAATACGTGATAACTAAATTACGCTTCGAGGGTCTTGTTTTTCTCATTAAATCTGGCGTTTTCGTATTTATATGGTATATGCTGCGTAAGTCGTGAGGTCTATATTTTATTACATTCTCATCACATCGTGATATATTGCAAATAAATTGCAGCATTTATATCCCAGTAACAACAGATTTAGTCCAGGTCTAATACAAAGACAACGGTATAGCTTTAGGTTGACGATCTTATTTCCTTGAATTTCTAGTGTTATCGTGTGATAAGTGTATGTTACGTGCGGTGTTCTGTTGATGCCTGCAAGAACGAAATAGAGAAGCGAGTGAAATTTACCTTCGGCATCTTAGGTCTACTTTTACAGTAAAAGAAGGAGACATTCAGGAAGGTGGGGGTTGAAATCCTAATCTGACAAACACATTTTGGTTTTCCATGACATCCCAAAATTATTTCAGGCGAATGCTGGGATGGTTCCTCCATAAGACCATCTTTTTTGTCTCTTATGACAAGGCCTTAAGTCATAATGAAAAAAATCAAGTAGTGCACTTAATTTAATTTGATTGAGATAAAAAAAGGGCGTATGGCATCGTTGGACGCGAGATACTGAAGGGCAGTTCGGCCGCCGATTGACAAAGTTTCGCATGCGCCTCTGTCGTGGATACACTAACCTAACCCGGTAATCCTACCAGGTAAGGGGACCAACTGTTTAGCGTGAGATCCGACTCACAGGGCGTCATAGCGTACTTCACGTGTCAAAGCAAATCTGCCAGAGGTTAGGCCAGTTTTTAAGGCCGTAAAATTTCTCACCGAGATATTCCGTTTCCTAATCACGCGCCTTAACCAACTGAGCCACCAGACTACTCTTTGATTGCGATGAAATAGATGCTACGGTGGCAATTGCCCTACACACACTTTTTCATTACTTGTTCTTTTTTTTTTACCTTAAATTCTTTGAATGTAATATCCTCATCCACCTATTTTTAGGTTTTAAAACTTAAATTTTCTTAGTTTTGTTGCTAAATAGTTAAGTACATCCCTTGGTAGCTTTCGCACCCAGTGGTTAAAGCACAAATAACAATGTGGTGCGACATACTTAGCCCACTATACAGTGATACCCTGTTGGTCTGCATGCAGCCTTCAGTTATCACGACTGACGCCATATAACCTCAACTTAAGCACCAAATTTTGACGTTTTAGCGATCCTGACTAAGAGGAGTGGCACCACATATTTTCACAAATATGCAACAGAATGAAGTGAATGATGACCTATCCTAGAATTGCGGCTGTAACGAAATAGTTGGTTCTCTGTTTCACTAAGTAAGACACAGATTTGAGTCCAGTGACTTTTTTCTATACTAATATTATAAATGCGAAAGTAACACTGTCTATCTCTCTCACTGTCTCTCTATATGTCGATTTGTTGCATTTCAAGGGCTAAACGGCTAATCCGATCGTCATGAAATTTGACAATTAGATGACATAGGATACTTTTTTCTGTATAAAGAATACATATTGTCATTGAATTTTGAAAAATTACTGAACGGCGACAGACATACGCATAGGATGTATTCTGCTCTGTAGTACCTACCGGTATAGCGGGCTCGTAGCACAGTGGTTAAACTGCTTGTATACTAAGCTCTGAAGCCTGGTGTGCGGTTCAAATCCTCGCGAAAGCAAAAAATTTTAAGAATTGTTTTTGATCGTATGAACCACGCCTTGACTATCAGTTGTTCGTATTCCATGTTAAACTGTAGATCCCACAAATTTAGGAGTGCAATGCGTGGCAAATCGTAGGCGGTCTAACAATGCTGTAGGTGTACACATTTTTACCGCTATATTAATCCCTCAGATTTTGCTTCTCTCGCAGCCAGTCTGTGTGTGATCTGCACTAATAACATTATAAATGCGAAAGTAAGTCTCTGTCTCTCCATTACATTTTGTTATGTTTATATCGATATTGATTGCATTTGACAAAGAAATATTTAGTATCTGTAGGAAGGACACAGTACATTTTTTTTTCGGTATGAATAACAGTTTTAGTTGCGAAATTTTGAGAACTTATCGAATGGTGACAGACAGACGGATGCGTGTGTTAGTCTGTAATGTTACGTCGACTGCTCAAGCTGTGCTTCTCACGCAGTCTGTTAGTGTACGATTTGTAGGTAAATTTTGTTTAGAGACAAAACGTATTGTTTAGTATAGATGTCGATCTGCGCTGCACTGTACTATTACTATGTGTCTGCCTAAAAGTTTCTGGCACCAGTTTGTGTTCTTTTTTGACATGCCTTGCGGGCGTAAACCTGACCTAAACTGTATCTCTAGAAGAGCACTAGCAGCTAAAGTTATTAGAACCCAAGAATCCGATGCTTATCCTCAAGAAAGAAGAAAAGACCAAGCCGAAATAAAGCTGCCCTCAGTTAGACCCCCCCCCCCCCCCCGTCCCACATCCTTCGTTCGTTTTTCTGTTTTTGAATATGTTGAAAATTGAGTCTTTTTCTTGAGACAGGTTCGACGGTAAAGTGATATAGTGATGGCTTTCCCGTCATATTATGCCGACTCGGTGTTGTTTCGGACAAATCTTACGCTACTAACAGCTTTCTATATCCAATTCTGGCAATGAAATTCTAAGTCCACGCGTATGAAGCTGCTGGTAACAGTCTTATAAAGTATGCGAACCAACTGAAGGATAGAGGGCATTGTAGCCCGCCCTTGGCCCTCAGTCAGGGGAATGAAAGATTACCAAAAAAAAATCTGTTTGCGAAATGTGGCTGCTTTGTAAGGGCAACGAACATCGCGTGAGACAGAAATTTCACTGAAACTTTTACAACCAATGAAATAAGAATGGATTGCGTTATAAGCGGATGCGGTAAAGGTAGGTGAAGGAACATTGATGACAGAAAAAAAAAGCACTTATCAGTCAACGTAGAATCAGTGTGATAGTTTATGGCGCCATTGGCTATGACATGCGACCTCTTCTTATGTGTATTGAGGACAATTTGAACAATAACCGCTTTATTTAAGGAGGTTTTAGAGCCCGAGGAACTGCCCCTCCTAAAGGCAGCTCCATACGCCATATTTCAGCAGGACAATATCCGGCCACATGTGGTGAGGAAGAGCGGGTACCACTGCTTCCTTGACCTGCACATTCCATCGAACATGTCTGGGATCTGGTCGGTGGGCAACTTGCTCCTTCTAGTCTCCCTGCAACTACTGTCGATGCTTTATGGACGCGCCTACACACCCCCAGCAGCATATCCAGGCTCTCTCTGATTCCATGCCACGACGTCTAGAGGCTCTGAGTACAGTACGTGGCGACTTCACACCGTACAGAATTCTCACGGTCAATATTCTCCTTCTTCTTTGAGTGACATATAAGCGGTTAATAAGTGGAGTGTTTACCGTTCCATAGTAACTTACCGGGAGGGATGAATGGCGTGGTTTCCGCCGCCTTTCCTAGTGTGACAGTGTTCGTAAGTGTTAACGAATGTGATGATGTGTTCGGTGTTGTGGGTGAAAGATAAAAGAATAGTGCAGGCCCATTCAGGCCTACTAACTCCATACACACTGGTGATTAGGATTTGTGCACCGCCAACTCTCCCGTACCACCAGGACTCCAGCCAGCTACTCCGGACATCACCACTGTGACATCTGAGCGGGTGTCACAACTAGGGTTTGGATCTTTATGACAACTTATACTTTTTCCTGCTTTCCTTTTGAGCCATAATGCAGAATTAAACACTGATTAAACGTTTCTGCTTGTATTTAAATGTATTTTATATAGCATATAAATGCATACTAGTGATCGCCCAGGGGTCGAAATTCGACCATAATTCATTAAGTTATTTAGTTTCTTTCGTGAAAGAGTAATTATCATTATTTGAATTTGTTCTATTGCGTTTGCTGCGAGCATAGATATATACTGTATACATTGACGTCATTGACATCGTTGGCTGCGAGCGTGTACCAATACGTTATTAGCTTATGTTGTTTGCCTTAATTCCCTGCAATACCTACAAAATTAAAATGATACACTCCACGCGTGACCGTATTAGAAATTTTAGCTTCTGAACTAACCATAGCAAATGATGAAATGTATTTACCTATATGAATGTTTTCAAAGTAATTATTGATTTTCTATTTACCGATGGTTCAGTTGAATTCAGTCCACCAAACAATGATTTAAAATATTCATTTTTACTTATGGCTGGTAAAACTGCTTTAGTTCTATGACAACATTAAATAAATGCAGTCCTTTCACCTGAAGTGACTTCTGATTCCAAATGTTTTGCATTGCAAAACCTACATCGTAAATTCGAAACTATAAAAATTTCTTGGAATGACATTTTGTGAGCATTTAAATGTATCCATCAAAATAATTTTATCATTTTGTTTGTTCACTATTTAAATTTGGTCATTTGGAATTTCATGCAAATAGCTATTCCTTCTGTCTCTCTATCCGACCTGCCAATGTTCTATATCGATACATAATGGAAATAGATGCAAATATCTGAATGAAAAAATAAATAAATAAATAAAAGAGTTAATAAATTACTGAAAATCAAAAATCAAAAGACCCTTAACCAAAGATTAACCTTTTAAATAATTAAAAGACCATACAGTAACGCAGAATTACTACATTCCTATTCGCAATGTTCCTTTCATAACTTCAAAGATTATTGCGTCTCTTTTGTTTCACCAAAGACCACAGAGTATCAATACACACCAGATAGTTGGCTCAGATCACGTTCGCGAATTTATTTTTTAATTAGTAATGTATTTTTAACATGTATTGACTATGCTTATTATTATTTTTTATTTACTGTTGACCAAAGACACCAGGCATTGGTAGAATCGCTTAGTGTCGTTGCTATTTTAAAAAAATGAATGTAAACAACGGTGCATTGAGTGCACGGAAGCAAATTATGCTGTTTTCATGAAAGCGACACTATTAGATAAATAATATTTAATTGAGCATGTTTTGACGTATAGTAAATTCAAATATTTGGTCATATTTTGTTATTTTTAGGTCATATTTATTAGTTTTTAAGGTCATATTTGCATGCATATTTCTCTATTTTTTTCATAAAGATCCGAACCCTAGTGATAACCCTAATATGTAGAATAAATGTAATTCTAATCACCTGTCTCCTTCTTTGTTTTGCAATTTTAACCAGCAGTAGAGTAGGATCCAACCCACTATGAATAAAGACCAACTTCAATACAATTATATTAACATCTGGCAACCTCAAAATAATTGATCACTACTAAAAAAATATATTATATGTAAATGTTTTTGATTTTGTGTTTTAAATACAGCATATGGTGAGTATTAGAAACAAATTTCAAATTCGTTGGAAATAGAGATTTTAAGCTAACCTGGTAACAACTATGACAAGAAATTATTTTTTTTATTTTCCAGCGAAAACCCGTTATAAAACGACGTTATTCCTCTACTTGACCAGTGCTAAACGTTTGAGACTTAATAAATATTTCAAGTAGTTTTCTCAAAAGAATATAATCTTACAAAATTGTAGGTGCAGTATTCAGCTTGGGTCAATGGAAGATATAAAATATTCAAGTTTCTAGTGAGAAACGTATTTCGTTTACAAACTAACGGCGTGTGACAGTTGGACAGAAAGACAACAGCTCATATAGATTATTATTAATGAAATTCCGTCTACGAACAACTATCGTTTTAATAATATTTTATACCCTAGACTCGTTTCGACCTTGTGTTGTGTGACATCAGCAGTGGCGGTAAATTTATGATTATACATGTGTATCATTACAATTGTTAAATAAAACAAATCATTATCTACACACTGAGTTTACGAACTTACAGGTATAGTGATAATCCCACAAAAACAATTCTTGTAAAAATAGGCCAAGTCTCGTGTTCATGTAGTGACAAAAAGTTATGAAATCTGAAATCTTCTTCTGAGCCAAGTCTACACTTTACAGTGTGTATTCACTTTGTTAAACAGAATGGTTTCTCTCGGTGTCATAGATCGTTTATTTAGAACAAAAAAATCTGATGCTTGGCCATTATGCAGACCATGTGTTTGTTAACCTATATAAATACCTTAAATGTGTTGCTTTGTCAAACTTATAAATTCTTAAAAGTCATGATTTCATCTGGATATTGTGGGCCATTTCCTCAATTGCGATAGGATCAATTTTATGAATAATTGTAACGCCAATGCAATTGAAGATGCTTCGCAAATGAAGCGAAACGCGTTCGGAAAATAAAACAACAATTTCAATTGCATTGGCGTTACAATTATTCATCAAGATTTCATTCACTCTTTTTAGAATTTAACAAGTATATATTATGCCCTCAATTTCAGTAAAAATTATGACGTGCATAATGGCCAAGTCATCAGAATTTTTTATCCTAAATAAACGATCCATGATACCGAGAGAAACCATTCTATTTCACAAAGTGAAGTGCATGTACACCGTCAAGTGTAGACTTGGCTCAGAAGAAGATCTCATAACTTTTTGTCGCTTCATGAAAACGAAACCTAATGCCTATTTTTACAAAAAATTTTTTTGTGGGATCTCATTTCTTTTTGTAAGTTTATCGCTTATTCTGAATCACCTCTCAAATGTAACTATTCCATTTGAAAATAGGTGAATAAGAACGTTTCAGAATTTAAGATATCAATATACGTTACCAACAATGCCCCACTCTCTGCAAACAATTAATGCGCGTCGTAGCCGAGCAATGAAGATTGCCGCTGGTTTAACTACCACCTCAAATAAATAACAAGTAACTTCCAAACTAACCATAGAAACAAAGTAAAATTTAAGACTTTGGTTAAACTTGCTTGCCTCTATACAGTATAGAAATCACAGGTTTATATCTTCATCCGGAGCAAAGTAATTAAGCAGCAAATATGAGCAAGAATTTATCATATTTGGGATTGTAATTAAATAAATACGGGGGAATACTCCAATATCAGATTTTTCTATGATTTAGGGATGAAACCATATATGTGTACCAAACTATCTTCTTCTAGGATTACTGGAAGTACAGTGGAATTTTGATGTCGGGGTGTTGTTCCGAAATAAAATTTTGAATTTCAATAACTTCCAAAGTAAGAAAAGGAAAGAAATAAAATTGAACACATTAGTTTAACACAGTGAAAATCAGAGCTAAGTAAAGTAATTAGGGTAGAAAGCGACTTCATGTTAGGGGTAGGTAATGGGGTAAGTATATGGAAATTTACGAGTTTCAGACTTTTCTTATAATACGTAGGTAAAATGTTATCTGTGTACCAAATTTCAGCTTTCTACGGCTACGGGAAGTACCTTAGAGTTTTGATGATCATCAGTCAGTCAGTGAGTGAGTGAGTGACAAAATCGCTGAAGTTGGTATCCAAATAACATCTGAACTAAGAACAGTAACAAAATAAAATGTTGTACATTTGCTGTGATTGATGATATCTATGCATAACAGAAATTTGAGACATGCAGCATGAATACGACAGAAGAAATTGATGTTCAAAGATGGCCCGAATCGCTTCCAGAAAAGAGTAGGCAGTGCTGCCGTTGACTCGATTAATCTTCACATAGCTATCTGGAACAACACTTGTTGTTACCCGCAACTTCGTCCGCGTGCACTTAAAATTTCAGTGGTAGAATTGAATATAAAAACCTGTAAGTAACGTAAGACTTGTCCAAAATAACACCGAGTCGGCATAATATGACGGGAAAGCCATAAATATATCAATCTACCCTCGAACATGTCTCAATCAATTTCCAACATATTTAGAAGAAAACGAAGTTGCGGGGGTGAGGGGGAGTTTAACTGAGGGTAGCTTTATTTCAGCTTGGTATTTTCTTCTTTCTTTAGCATGAGCATCAGATTCTTGGGTTCTAATAACTTTAGCTGCTCGTGCTCTTCTAGAGCTACCTTAAGTCAGGTTTACGCCCGCAAGGCGTGTCAAAAAGAAAACAAAATAAACTGGTGCCAGAAACTTTTAGGCAGACACAAGGTAATAGTACAGTGCAGCGCAGATCGACATCTATACTAAACAATAAGTTTTGTCTCCAAACAAAATTTACCGACAAATCATACACTAACAGACTACCTGAGAAGCACAGCTTGAGCAATCGACATAACATTACAGACTAACACACGCATCCGTCTGTATGTCACCATTCTCTAAGTTCTCAAAATTTCGCGACTAAAACTGTTATTCATACCAAAAAAAATGTCCTGTGTCCTTCATACAGATACTAAGAATTTCCCTGCGAGAGAAACAAAGCATGAGGGATCAATATAGCTTAAAACTATACAGGTACAGTATTGTTAGACTGCCTACGTTGTGCCACGCATTGCACACCTAAATATATGGGATCTACAGTTTGACAAGGAATCCAAACATTGACCGTCTAGGCGTGGCTCATTCCAACAGAAACAATTCTTAACAATCGTTATTTCCACCGGGATTTTAACCGGAGAATAATACTCCAAACAGAAGTGAGCAAGCGCATTAACCATAGAGCTACCAGCCTGCTACATAGGAAGGTACTACAGAGACGGACACATCCTTTGCATCCGTCTATTGTCGTTCAGTATTTTTTCAAAATTACATGACAATATGTCTTAGTTATACAGAAAATAGTATCCTATGTCCTTCCTAATTGCAAATAGCATCTGCTTGTCAAATTTCATCACGATCGGATTAGCCGTTTAGCCCAAGAAACGTAACAAACAGACAGAGATACAGATAGACAGAGCTACTTTCGCATTTATAAAATTAGTATAAATGAATTGCGGTGTCTTAACAAGCAGGTGTGTTGGTGGCACTTGAGGACGCTGCAGGGGGTGAGTGGTAATTGGCAGCGTACGTGAGGGTAATTCAGAGTCAATTGGGCGAGTAATACAGTGTTCATAGTGGTAGCAGGGGAGAGCAACTCCTTTGAGAGCATTTGCATGGCTGGCCGCGTCGAGGGGGCCTTTCTTTTGTTATTCCGCGCTAGCTCCTTCACATCCTCTTGCAAAGCTAATGTTTGTGGCAGTCTGTGTGGGCCGGCGTTATTTGTTTAAAGAACAGGCTTCTTCTCGGCATCGTAATTATTTAAGAAGTCTGCTTTGAACCGAGCGTGGTGGGTGAGTGATTAACGCTCTGGCCTTGAACTCGGGAGGACGCCGGTTCGAATTCCCGTCCGGGCATCCATATTTGGATTTTCCATGGTTTCCCAAAATCATTCCAGGCGAATGCCGGGATACTTCCTTCAAAAAGGACATGACCGAATTTCTTCCCGTTACTTGTTCCCGGTCCTTCCCCATATCTAATGACCTTGACGTCGACGAGGCGTAAAGCCATAAGTAAAAAAAGTCTGCATCGACTAACGGACGCCATACAGAATACTGAAAAAAAAAACTCTCGATGGGACGTCAGCTATAATATGTTTAATTTGAATTAATTTTTGAATTTGAATTAATTTTTTACGCCTCGTCGGCGTCGAGGTCATTAGAGGCGGGTAAGGACTGGTGGTAAGGAACGGGAAGTAATTCGGCCATGGAATTTCGAAAGAACCATCTCGGCATTCACCTGGAGTTATTTGGATGGCCGGAAGGGGATTCGAACCCGTGTCCTCCCTAATGGGGGGCTAAAGCGTTACCACTGACCCACCACAGTCGGTAATTTAATTGAATTGCGACGATAGTTTTCTTACACACCCTTTCCTGTACCCACCTAATTTACCGTCTACGAATTACAATTTTAAATTCTTTCGGGATTTTTGGCAAATTATTCATCATTTCTCTTGTTAATTTATTCCAATCCCTGACACCTTTACCCACAAAAGACGATTTTGTTACATCCTTATGCCTCAAATCGAGTGCCAGCTTGTGGTCATGGTCATATTTTCCCTTCCATCTACCTGTCTTATTTCTTCCACCAATATCTTTCCACACCTTATCACCAATATACACCTTGTACACTTCCATGACTCTCTTCACCTTCCTCCTATCTTCTAATGAATGCCATTCCAGCTCCCTTATCATCATATCAGTTACTGATTACGAACTGATGGTACTCTTATCGCATCATGGCACTAAAAAACTTATATTAATATGTGAAAGGGAAAATCCTGTTTAAAAAATGACTATTAACTTTTTCATACATTATTTTTTGATTTTTATACGTGTGTTCCACTGTAATTTTTTTAGTGCAGAAGCCAATTTTTTTCGAAATATGGTGTAGAACATTCCCGTACCTCGAAGCAGACACGATTGATGGGGTGACTAACCACAGCTTAGGTACCCTGTTATCATAGTTTGGTTGATTATGATTTAGCGGTAATGCTTTTTTGTAAATTTTAGTACTAAAAATTACTGTGATTTAAGGTAAAATTTCGTATTTAACCGTTCCATAGTAATAGCTTAGAGGTTAAGGCGCATACTTTCTAAAGTTCCTTCACAGATCCCATGTTCAAATACCAGTGGGGCCAGATATTTTTTAAAGTTGTATTTGATAATATGAGCTACGCCACAACGTTCCATATTTCGGATCCGAGATTAAATTGTGTATCCCGTAGGAAAGGAACTGGCCGTCCCACCTCAGACACGATGGCTTAGTTCACCTCCTTCAGCTTGTGGACTAAATTAGTTTTTAATTTGTTTACACTACTGTAATGCAGTCGTTAGTACCTTCATTCTTTCGCTAATTTTGGTTAATTATTTTACCTTAAAAGTTCGATTTACATGATTTCCGAATCTAAGTAAACGAAATGAAAGTATGTTCAAATAATAGCGTCCAGAAGAGGGAAATTCTTGCCTGTAAACGGCACAGTATGTTATCGGCTGCAGTAACACACGAGACGAAAGCAAACAACATAGCAACGGCAGAAATGAGAATAATGACAAAGAGCGTTGTAATAATTAAAACTTATATTAGTCTAACAGATGTCTCTGAAAGGAACATGCTTCAAGAGAAAAGCAGAAATGTGCAGCTACGAAACCTACTAACACAATGCAAAAGCTGTAAGCAGATAAACATTAGCTAATTGTGCAAGTTTAGAATTGAGTTAAACAAATATAACCAAAAATGTAAAACTAAGGGCTCATTTCAATACAGACTCGTTGCTGATGATTCCTCGACAAGAGGCGACAGTTAAATATACACAACAGTGGCATTGGTGGTTGTTTATTAACAATTCAATTATTTTCATCTGTCCAGCTATTATTATTAGCCAGTTCCATCATTTTCTGATGACGGCTCTTAAAGTCAAGATTTTTTCAGATATAACTTGAGCAGTCTTCTTCAAGTCGCACGATCTTGCGTGATCCTCTGCCAGTTAATTCCGACAACCCTGCGAATGTCGTTGTCCCATGGTCTGGTGGTCTTCCTCTCTATCTGGGGTGATCTCTTGGGCTCCACTCTAACACTGTTTTTGTCCACCTCTGGTCTTTTCTCCGTGCAATATGGCCAGCCCATTGCCACTTCAGGGATGCTGTCTTCTCTAAGACGTCTGTGACCTTTGTAACTGACCTAATATCTGTTACTCTTTTCTTGTTAAGCCTACCATTGACCTCTCCACAGCTCTTTGGGCAGTCTTTAGTTTACTTTTTGTAAATTCATTTAGAGTCCAGGTCTCACATCCGTATGTCATCACATGATGAATGCAGTGGTCATAGTCTATTTGCTTTAGATTTGTGGGCATTTTAGATTTCAGGATAATAGAATGCCTCCCAAATGCTTGCCACATCAGCTTGATGCGAAGGAAAATTTTGGGTCTTACATCATCTCTCACATTTACAAGCTGGCCAAGATAAATGTACTCATTGACATTTTCTAAAGATTCATTATCTAGTTGTACACTACCCTCTTTGGCCCATTTGTTAAACATAATATTTGTTTTTGATAGATTCATTCTTAGGCTAACTGCTTTACACTCACAAGGGGAGGGCACGGCCTTGGGATTTTATTTTGGGATGAGACTTTGCGTAATAATTGTACCCCTTTAGGATGTTTACCTCCTGCAATCGTAAGATGCAACGCTCAATAGATTCGGAGAAAACGTCCTTTAAAAATTCAAGCCCAGCTTATATACTAGTGAAATTCCGGTCAGACTAGCAGCGCAACAGCCCAGTCAGTAATAAACCTGCGTCATGCCTGGGCGCTCTGGGTTCGAATCTTTTTTTGATTTTTTTTCTTTCAATTTTTATATCAAATACCCTTTAACTTAAAATACTATAAAACTATAACAGTTACAATATTTTATTGTTTAAAATACACTATTACGAATGGTTATAATAATATTATTTATTCATAAGTAAAAAATTTTCATTGTATTTTTATTATTATTGATTTTATTTAATTTTTTATTACAAATGTGAGTTTGGATGATAATCATCATAAAAACATTTAAAACAATAATTTTTCTAGCATGGAGCACAATTAATGAAAGCGTAATTTTTACTAGAACAACGGTAATAAAACTTATAACACTGTTAACAAAATAACTTAAAATTTAATTATATTTAAAGAATATTGTTCTCGCCTCGCATTCGGGAGGACGGCGGTTCGAATCCCCGTCCGGGCATCCAGATTTGGGTTTTCCATGGTTTCCCCAAATCACTCCAGGCAAATGCCGGGATGCTTCCTTCAAAAGGCCATGGCCGAATTCCTTCCCATTCCTTGCCCCCATCCTTGCCCCCCATCCTTTCCCGTCTCTAAAGACCTCGATGTTAAAAAGAGACGTAAAGCAGTTACAAAAAAAAAAAAAAATAAAGAATATTGTAACTATTATAGTTTTAAAGTATTTTAAGTAAGGTAGTTAATATACTCAAATTATGATTTAAAATAACATTGAATAAAAACTTATTTAATTGTAAAAACAGAAAAATATATTTAAAAAAATAGATGGAATCGAGATTCGAACCCAGATCGTCGAGGCATGACGCAGGCTCGTTACTTACTGGGCTGTTCCGCTGCTGGCCTGACCGGAATTTCACTAGTATATAAGCTGAGCTTGAATTTTTAAAGGCCGTTTTCTCCCAATCTATTGAGCGTTGCGTCTTACGATTGCAGGAGGTAAACATCCTAAAGGAGTACAATTATTACGTAGAGTCTCACCCCAAAATAAAATTCCAAGGTCGTGCCCTCCCCTTGTCAGAGGCGAGGTCGGTAACCAAAGTTTGGAGTTCATCAAGGTCATTGGCAACAAGCGCAATGTCATCAGCAAATCTCAAGTTGTTAAGTCTTCTTGATTCTAATTCCCTTTTGCGTCCATTCTAGCTTTGACATTGCCATCTCCAAGACAGCTGAAAATAATTTTGGAGAGATGGGATCACCTTGATTAACACCTCTTTCGATGCGGAACTCAGTGGTTGGTTCTCTAACATTGACAAAGGCTGAGGAGGTGACATAGATGTTATGGAGCACTCTAATATAAGCTGTATCCACGCCATGTTCAGTTAAGGCTTGCAGGACAGCCTCGTGACTTATTGAATCAAATGCTTTTTCGAAATCTACAAAGGCTACACAAAGAGGCATCTGATATTCGTTTGCACGACTAATTAGTTCTCGCAGGAAAGAATGTAATCGATTGTGCTAAAGCTGCTGCGGAATCCTGCATGCTCAATTGGTTGGGCAGAATCAAGGATGGAACTGATTCGGATCGACAAGATCTTTGTAAAGAACAGCCAACAAGCATATGGGTCTGTAGTTTTTGATGTTATGAATACTTCCCTTTTTGTGTAGCAGAATGGTTTTAGCTTTATTCCATGAAGAAGGGAGGGATTCATTGTGTAGGCAGTAAGAGATGACTTTAGCCGTTTATTATCAAATCTAAAAGGTCGTATGTAATTATGTAACATACATTATTTAGCAGTGGGATGCCTTTTTTAGGAATATCGGAAAAGTTATCAAGCAAATCCTAAAAATACTACAAAATCATAAACTTTTTTATCGTATGGCTTCCTTGGCCGGGAGATCACCGAATGAATAGCTCGGCCACCTAGTAGCAGAGTTTTAAGTGTCCGCGTCTTCCACCTCTGCCTTGATCGCTACACTAGTGGAAGAAGTAAAGTGTTGCCATCTGTCTGCGAAACGTGTAACTATGTTTTGTGTGTGAGAAGTGTATTTTTGTTTGTGAAATGTATGAGAAGTGTATTTTTGTTTGTGAAATGTGTGAGAAGTGTATTTTTGTTTGTGAAATGTGTGAGAAGTGTATTTGTTTGTGAAATGTGTGTGAAGTGTATTTTTGTTTTTGAAATGTGTGAGAAGTGTATTTTTGTTTGTGAAATGTGTGTGAAGTGTATTTTTGTTAGTGAAATGTGTGAGAAGTGTATTTTTGTTTGTGAAATGTGTGTGAAGTGTATTTTTGTTAGTGAAATGTGTGAGAAGTGTATTTTTGTTTGTGAAATGTGTAGTTTATGAGGTGGAGTTGGGGACCGTCTCACCTTTTGCCTTGATGATTGCAGTCAGGACGGCTGGTGGGTTCTTGCCCGTTCCAGTGTGCGGCGCCTTAACGCACTGAGCCACACTGGCGGGTGTTATACACTTAAAGAGAAATATAACTGCCAAAATATAAGTTAAATATGAAACCAAAGCCTAAAAATCAAATTTTATTGAAAATCACGTCGAGGCTGCGTATATTAAGCCAGCTACCCAAACTGACTACTCTATAGCACAGTGTGGCGATTTTAGAAAGAAAAATAAATATTTAAGGAAACAATAGCGCAAAGCGTTTCAAGGTAGAAAATGGTATATAAAAGAAAATCCGAAATGCAGTTAGTGTGAAGTCAGAATTGCCTGAATAACGCGTCGAAAACAGACTATTAACGCAGCAAAATGTGTAACAAATGAGTTACGGATGCATTCATTGATACACAAACCTGCTAAATTATAAAACTATTTATAATAAACTTTTCAAAATCACACCTCCGATGTCTTTGCACTTGGAACATGGACGTGCAGTTTTTAGGAGATCGTATTGGTTATCAGAGTGGATAGAAACATTGTACGAGTTGGAGCGTGAAATGTTAGAAGTCTGAATAGCACAGGTAGATTAGAAAACCTAAAAAGGAAGATGGAACGACTTAAGTTGGATGTTGTTGGGATTAGCGGGATTAAATGGAAGGACGCACAGGATTTCTGGTCTGGGGAACACAGGATAATTAGCACACAAGCTGTCAATGGAGTCACTGGTGTAGGATTTGTAATGAATAAGAGAGTAGGGAAACGGATGAGTTTTTATGAACAGTTTAGTGACAGAATTATTTTGATGAGGTTATAAACTAAGCCCGTCCGAACCATGTTAGTACAAGTGTACATGCCAACGTCACAGGAAGATGACGAAGAAATAGAGAAAGTACTCCGAAATTAAAGAATTAATCCAATATGTGAAGGGGAGGAAAATCTAATAATCATGAATGATTGGAATGCGATAGTGGGAGAAGGAAAGAGGGGAATACTGTAGGAAGTTTTGGTTTAGAAGAAAGAAATGAGCGAAGAAGCAGGTTGTTAGAATTTAGTGAAAGATATAAGCTAGTAGTGGCGAACATACTGTTTAAGAACGATGCACGACGGATATACACCTGGAAACGTCCTGGAGATACAGGCAGATACCAGCTAGATTATATCATGGTCAAACAACGATTCAGGAATCAAGTTCTAGACTGTAAGGCGCACCCAGGAGCAGAAATAGACTCTGACCATAATGTGACAGTGATGAAGTGCAGGCTGAAATTCAAGCGAATAACGAAGCAGCTTAAGCAGAACAGACTAGAAGTGAATCAACTGTAACAATCTAGTACGAGAGAAAAATTTGCAGAAATGGTGGACTTAGGTCTAAGAAGTAACTCTGAAAGGAGCTCAACTGAAGACGAATGGAATGCATTAAAGACCGAAATAATGAATGCTGGCAAAGAAACATTAGGCTTTAGGGAACAAGCTGCCCGAAAACCTAGGATCACAGAAGAAATTTTGGAACTGATGGATCAGAGGAGAAGGTACAAAAATGCTCAGGATGAAGCAGGAAGAGATCAATACAGGCAATTTAGAAATCAAATAAATAGGAAATGCAAAAAAGCAAAAGGAAAATGGCTACAAGAAAAGTGTGAAGAAGTAGAAAAGGAAATTGTCGTTGGTAAAGTAGATGTTGCATACAGGAAGATCAAACAGAATTTTGGAGAAATGAAGAGAAGAGGTGTGAACATTAAAGCTCCCGATGGGAAACCTCTTTTAAGCTCAGACGTTAGAGCTAACCGATGGAAGGAATACATTGAGAAACTGTATTATGGGGACGACTTGAACAATAGCGTAGTGGAAAAAGAAGGTGATGTCAACATTGATGACTTAGGAGATCCTGTTTTGAGGACAGAATTTAATAAAGCTCTGAATGACTTGAAAGCAAATATGGCAGTTGGAATTGATGAGATCCCTGCAGAACTTCTTAAAACCATAGGAGAAGAAGGAATCGAAAGATTATTCAAGCTGATATCAAAAAGTTATGAAACAGGACAAATTCCAACTGATTTTGATAAAAATATCATCTTCACACTTCCAAAGAAAGCACGAGCCGACAAATGTGAGAATTATCGCACCATTAGTCTAACATCACATTCTTCAAGATTACTGACCAGAATAACATACACCAACAATTGAAGTAAATGTCCGGCGGTTCTTAACTCTCGCACCAGATTGGCACGTCACATGAAGCTACTGTCCTCGACTGGGAACTTAACTTGTTTACAAAGAAATAAGCAGAAAATGGAAAAATATAACTGAATCCAATCACTCTAGACAAATGACAAAGAAGTGCTGTTGCAATTTTCGTTATACTTATCTTGAATTTTATAACAAACAAAAAAAAATCACTGATATTTTAAATTTATGATGTTGATAAAATATAGTTTCAAGGCCGAAGGGAGAGCCATAACGACATTTCACTATACGAATAGAAAATAACTTGATGTTAGTAATGATAAAACATGGATAGTCACTAAGCCGAATATGGTTCTTCAATACCACAGATAGCGATATCCTGAATGTAGATTCAGTATTATTTCAGAAATAAACTATCAATACATTTGAGCGTTCGACTAGTTCAAGAGCATAAAATTCTTGCTGCGGATGCACTTATATGTTACTAAGTGCCACATCTTCTCGTGAATGGTGCATATAATCGTTACAGTGTCGTATATGTAGAAGAGAAACGGAATTTTCTATTGGTATTATTTTTTTGTTTTAGAGCAGCACAGAAATAAAACTGACAGTTTATGGGTCTATAATTCAACATTACTATCGTATGTGTTGTACGCATTGAGATGAATCGAATCTGAACAGACCACAAGAACATAACTGTATTTAATTCGTTCTCAGCACCGTGACAGAGATACAGAACTGAACGAATTTAATAAGAACTGTAACTCTTTTTAACTTCAATAATACGTTACTCAATTTTTCTACAGTATACTTTACCCTCAATCTTGTTTATGTAGTAATTGAACTAAGACATATGTTAACTTGTTTAGTAATATATTTCGAAAGATTTTTTTCTTAACATTACCAAAGGAGTGATTCAAGGATGCATCTTCTGTCTTTTATCCTACTTACTGTTGCAAAATGCTCAAGGTCTATGGGATAAAAGGCAGTTACAGAAAGGAAAATAAATAACCTTCTGACTCTCACTAAACCAGCTTTCCCGAAATCAGAGGAACGTAGGATATACGCTATACAAATTAATGTAGTCGATCAACTAATGACAATAACTGATAAATTGTTAGGGTGCTGATTCATGTTCATTTATAAATATTTATTGTAACTGTTCGGAGGATTTGGAACACGTCCTGTGCCAAAAAATACCAATGAATAAATGTAGATTTTTTTTTTTTTTTTTTGTAAATGGATGTTATATCGTTTCGTCATAAAATATGCATATACGTTTAATAACAGAACAGACACCAGTATAAACATCTGACCTTCCGAGTTCGTGATTCATAATTTTCTCAACCTTAAATACCATCTGTATGTTTATATCTTTATAAACAGGAAATCAAATGCCACCACTAAAAAATTATATCAATAAGATATATTTCCACACACATCTTTTCCATCTCTGAAAGATTACACTGAAATAGCATAAAATATCGTGTCAGAGCAACAAGTCGACCCTTCATGAAATAAACAATTCGAATGTCCATCTTCATTTTTCTTACTTTTTTTTGCTAAAAGTACTATGCCAAAAATGCAAGGTATGTAATCATTGATATGTTATTTTATATACTGTTATTCCAATTTTAATCGCGAGTAAATTTCATAGTGAAACTTGGTGGTTGTTTTAGGGGGGGGGGGGTGTTACTAAGAGCTTTACAGCATCTTCCCAACGAGAACATTAAAACCGAAAGCGGATTGGCGACAAGGAACTAGAAGAAATCTGTCATAATATGTCAAAAATAGCAAGAACCGCTTAAATTGATAATCGTATCTTAACAACATGCTAATATTTTTTTGTATCCATTCTGGAGTGAACAAAGCACAGAATGATCTAACGTGCTCGTTTTTCATATTTCAGAAATATTCAGATACGATGTTCCTAGGTAGAAAATCGTAACGTAAGTGCTTGTAGCTGTAAGTGATTTGAATATTTTTTTTAGATATAGATTTACATTTGTAACGTTTATCTATAAGCTGAAAGTTGATCGGCAACAAATCGTAAGCAGCGCTTTTCCTGATAGTAATAATTCGTGCGGCCCTACCGTATGAAATAGTTTTAAGCTGCAGCACTTTCTGTTTTAACCATGAATTAACTGCGGTAATCCAACGTGATGAAGGACACATAGACTTATAACAATGGGTAATTTTTAGCTTACATTGTGTACACCTACCGAGAATATTTGTACCGGTGGTTCATAAGATGTGAAAACTTCCACAAAATCGAAAATATATCGAGTTATATTTGTATCTTTCGTTAAAAAGTCTTTATAGTTTTAGTTTTTCTCTTGAAATAATAAAGTTAACATACTTCACTATAACATTTGCTTCTTTAGTCCATCTCAACTCTACAAAAAAGAATTTATGGATAGGACTTTTGCATTTGGCTGGTTAATCCTTTAAAGTTTATGTCGTTGAATAATACGTATTTGGATTAGAATGAGTGTTACGCTTAAAAAGATATCGGTTAGTCATGTTATAGCTGAAACATGGCCCACACTGCACACTAGCTGATGTTTTGCTGTCAAATTTTGTTTAGTATTGGAAAATATGATAGGAAGGTCCGGAAAACTAAAAAAGCTGTTCTTGAAATACTATAATAAATCGACAAGAATATCAAACGCTTCTATTGCCTTTAGAATTGTATTGCGAAAATGGAAATTAAATCTTGGACCTTAATCTCAGAGACGACTGTTACTTTTATTCTTTTTCGAAGTTTGAAAGCGAATGAAAGAAAGCGAAGAAGTTACTGAGTATGAAGGTCTCTCAAGTCGTGACTATAGTTCTGTGGGAAGTTTCATACTCCGGTCGTCCTAAACTGGGCTTCACCACTGACATCCTTTCCCAGGAAGATTCTTTCTATTACTCCGTTCGGCTTCCTCGTTCAGTGAAACAGTACTCGTGTTCTGACAGGATTCCGGGATCAAATTTTAGTTGTTTTAATTAAATGTAATGTTTGTGATGTGATGTTGAGTCGATATATTTTTTATGAAAATATTTATTCACTACAGTATTATTTCATAATTAATATCATACGAATATTCAAAAACCTTTATCACAAGACAAAACAGTAGAATTTGTAATCATTCATTGACATGGTATTCTAATTACATTTTCGTTCAATTCAAAATAAAATTTTACTTGTTCTTGTAGTGTCGTGAAGGAAAAACAAATGAATCCATAATTAGTCATAAGTCGTTACGTGTGTCATACACCGTAACGCGGTACACAGCATCGTTGTAGGCGTTGGCTGAGAGAAGCCAAGACAATCCGCTTACTGCTCCCCTGTAGCGCCGCAGGCCCGCGGTACGCCGTATCGCCCGCGTTCTGGCCGCTTTGTTTCGGGGCCCAAGAGACTCCGGACGCTCTTATCGCGTACTAAAGTGGAGCCACTCGGCGACGGCTTAAGCCACCAAATAGCCGCGCCGGGCTTAGCTCGCTCGTAGAGCGGCCCCGTTGCTATCAGTCTCCCCAAATGCGCCTCTCTTGTATAACTGCGCGACCCAATTGTTTGTTATTGGACGACGCGATACAGGTTTGAATATGCAAAGCCAATTTTCCACTTGCATATAAGAGGCCTAAGCGAAAAATGTATGTTGCCGTGGGAATCGCTGCTAGCACCATTACAATTGTCGTTAACCTTTCCAATTACGCCCAAGAATAATATAATATTTTGGAAAAATGAAACTAAAAAAATTAAAATAACGTTCAGAGATACAAATTATAGTATTATTAGAGTTAAGCTGTAATTAGAAGGGTTTTACAATATCTCACAGAGCAAGGAATTATTAAATGTGCGCATTACGAAATTCTTAAATACTGAAAGGATAACAATGATAGAAGAACTTATCAAATTGATTTTTTGTGAATATTAACTACACACATAAAGTGAATAGACATCTCGATTAGGGATGAAATTGCGCATACCGCGACAAAAATAGCGGGGCTTTCTAGACGAGTAATATATCTGACCCCTATTATCTCATAAGCGATAAGTCTTAAAACCACTGAAATGAACAGTAAATGATAATAAAAATGTTAAATGTAGCTTATAAGATTACTCTTACTATTACAATGACTGTAAGAGTCCACTCTCACAAATCTGCCAGACGTTTTTTGACGCTGGCAGACAATGTTGTATTGTGAGAGCAGTTAATTTTAACTTATCCGTGGCAGCGATGTTAGTTTAAACTACAGAGCGAAGTTCAGACTCCTGCATTCTGATTTCACTCCAGAAATAGTTGAGGTTTCCTTAATTACTGACAGAAAACCAACAAATAGTTTCTAATTGACTCTTTATATTTAAATTATACTTTTCTTCTATCCCGCCACCGACCGATATGTAAATGTAAAGATAAATTTGTCAGAAGATTCCCACTGCAACAAGGTTAAAAAATTTAACACCACATTTGAAATTTATTTCTACCTTCTTTCTCGTTAACCTCCACTTATCCTCGACACTATGTCAGCCTATTGCGCAACTTGACATATCAACTCAAATGAAACAAAACGTCTCCGTGCAAATCTATTTTTCTGATCGTGAAGCAAGCATAAATTTAAATATTTAAATCGCTGGGGTCAACCTTCTCTAGTTCGGGAGTTTGTAAGGCTCTTCACAACACTTTGAACAATCGCCGCCCTTTCATAACCAAAACACTGAATCTACAGACAATTATTCCGCAGCCCTTTGTCAAACCTTCTCAGGGACTTACAACTCTTAACCAACACTTTGCCAAATAACGTACTCCCCATAAACGTTGATCAGAATGCAATTACCAAACCACAAATAGAAACTAATAATGTTTCACTACACTTGAAGATTTCTTGCACAACTTTCCTCTTCCTGTGGGCCGAACATACGCTCCCACACTTGTTCGGCGACGGTCTGTCTCGCTTCTCGTAGCTCACCTCCTAGTTATAACATTGCGTGTTGACCGAGCGAGTGGCGAACTTACCCACTGTGGGTCCGTTCTAGCATCTACTTACTTTCGGCTGAGGTACTTCTGGTTTTCAGTCGGCATCTGTAAGCTCTTGGCTAGAATAAAATATATGCACACAGAGACTTAAATTGCGTAAAATCAGGACTTAGGTGCTCCTTGAAATGATATGAAGAGTTGTGGCTACTGTATTTATTGTTGAAAGCGGCGGCGTGGTACAGTTACAAGTGATTGATACATGAAATTGGTGTTTCCTGATATTGGAATAGTGGACCATAGGTTCCAATGTTAATGAAGTATGCTTCCAAGCCAGCAGAGGGAGAATGATAGGAAAAATGCCTAAAATGGCCTAATTGGATGGTAACTGGTCTGCCCCACGAAATTTCACATCACGGACTGGGGCGAATCGTGTGCGCAAAGAGGCGCCCTCGATTCCGGAAGGTGGGGAAAGCCTTCCTCTCATTGGCTGTTTGTCACGACGATCATGAGTGTGGTTCACGTGCCCATAGTGTGTAAGCCTCGTGTACCCGTCATGCTATACACTGTTCCCACAGTAAGGACTGCAAGACCAGCGACCTTGGCGCCGGTGTCGTATATGAGCTGTGTAACCTTCGTACTACTGTGCTGGCTTGGAAGCACTCCGCCTTCATTACCGCTAAACTCTATACTAAAATCTATACAAAAATCAACTACCGCCACAACCGCGCCTGACGTCAGTAACACCGATGGTGCAACTTTTTCCCCTCGCGATTCTCAAACAATTGAGCCACACACAGAAACAGCCCAAAGTGGCCCAAAACGCTCAGATAAAGCCCTAAATTAACCACCGTAATGTTACAAGCTTAATACTACTTTCTCAACTTAAAAAATACTAGTTAGTGATTTCGGAAATATAGAAAAGCAATGACCAGACCTGTGATCAAACGCATGTGATCCCGAATGCACCGCCGACTCAACCACTAGCATCGTTAGAATTAATGATACAGCGTAACAATGATTTTGTGTTACTACAAATGTATTGCTCCATTTTCCAAAGTTAAAAAAAAGAGGAAATCAGAGAAAATTGTGCTGTGAGCGTTAGACTTAAACTCTCTCATTTATAATTTAAAAATATTATTGTTTTAAGGATGGTTTTATTTCTTTCTGGATGCCGAAGATAACTCTATCCGTTCCATACAATTGGCGATGCCTTGTATCCTTATTGATTGGATATTGTGTTCATTTCAGGAACTCAAATTTAAAAAATTGCAACACCCAGAAGCAAGGGTCTGAATAACTCCAAACTTGGAGGATGTGTAGAACGGTGTAACCATAATAAGCTATAAAGGTGGCGTGCACGTAGGCCTGGCAGCACCCTCTTTGTGTGACCGGACAAAGCAGTGTTACGCCACGCTCAGTCGTTGCAGAGACGTTAAACTAAGTGCAAACTTGAAAGGAGTGCCGGTATGCCTCGTCGACGTGAAAAGTCGCGTTAAGAGCATGTGAGTGAGCTCTAACGTGCTGACTGATTGGTCTCCGAGAAAACACGTTTCTTCGTACCGTGAAATAGCAGTTTATATGGGACACTCTACTACGTCATTGATGCCAGTGTGGAGCCAGTTGATAGAAGACGGTCGCACATAGCGACGAAGGGATAATGGACCACACAATGCGACCACCGCGTTAAATGACCGCCATCATGCCTTCATGACCATATTCTACAAATAGGTTTGTCCATTGTGTTAGCTCGACGTTGGAACACTGCAATCGGAGGAGCGTGGGGGTATATGCGTCTATGGTTCGACACAGTCTGCTGAGAGCCGGGCTCACGGCAATCATGCGTCGGTTTCCAATACACTGTAGTTGGCACGCCGTTACTGGAGTACTGAAGGACCAAATGTAGTGTTCCGGAAGAGTCCCGCTTCAACCTGTCATACGGTAATGGCTGCGTAAGTGCTGACGCTAACTAAAACGCAATCGGGCGGAACGCTCTGTTGAACGCCATAACGCCTCCTACATATTGACGGCAATGTGAGAAGCAATACTTCATCAAGGAATTTTTACAACTCGAGGCACTAGACCCCTGCAGGCAGCTCCACATGCCATATTTCAGTAGAAAAATTCCCGCACAAATGTGGGGAAAATTGTGCAAATTTTCTTTGAAGCATGTAAGGTATCACTGCTTCCTTCGTTTGCATGTTTACCTGACAAAATCACCCATCGAGTATCTCTGGGGATGGTCGGTTGGCAATGTATAAAGGCTCTGAAAGCAGCACGTGGTGGCCTCACTTCTTACTGAATTCTCATATCAGTGTTCATGTACAGCTCGACAATTCTAATCATTTCTGTTTTGTAATGTCTCTAATCTACGAAATAAATTTCATTTGAACCACATGTCTCCTTCTTGGTGTTGCTATTTTCACGAAAAGTGGTGTAACAGTTATATAACATATTTTCTTTTTTAAACTGA
>CM061921.1:97366738-97398390 GCA_031002005.1 Vandiemenella viatica | reverse complement strand
AATTGCACAAAGTCAATTGTAGAATTGTAAGACACATGATTAGGACGAACGTTGTTGATGTGCATATCCATTAACTTCGACACTGAGACAGTACATGTGTAATAGTCACTCAACACTTTGTCAGCCAACTCACTCACAAACACCTTGTAGTATGCTGATGCGTTGAAGCTCCACTTTTTCCTGTTGGACAAGGATGCGTTCACTGCTGGCTGCACATCGACGAGGTTCCGCCATGTAGACTCGGCGAAGAAAATGCCGCTGTTGGGGTCAGTAATGTGGTGAAATAGCAACATTTTCGCCCCAGAAACTTTCCTGCATGAAACAGTATGCTGACCTAGTTGGATGCTGCTCTGGTCGCTGTCGGTGAACATATTGGACACTGTGTCCGAATCCCTGGTGAGCACTTCCCATTCTTCGAGTGAGAGGGTGATCTTGTTGTAACCCACCCTCTCAAGTACCACAACAGGATCGAAATCATGCTGTGGTGACAACCCCAAAGTCAGTCTCTTGGAATCTCCGGCGTTCAGCTGGTACACAGACGCGAAGAACATTACTTGGCTGTGCATCGTAGCAGACTGAGGGATGGAGGGCTGGTGTCACTAATTATGACCACACACATCATAATTTTGCTCAACTTTGCACTTTAAGTCATCAAACACTAACAGTTTTTTATTTGCCTTTATTTCCAGCTTTAAACCTTCATAGTCTAGTGTTGAACAAGGGTTGTATGACACCTCATTGACATGTACATTATCAATATGCATATCTATCAGATCCTGCACAGAACAACGGGGATATTCACTATTCACTTTCACTGATAACGTGTTCACAAACTCGTTGTAGTACTTACTAGCTTGATAACTCCAGGACTTCATGGTGTTGATGGTTCTGCTCACTGCAGGGATGGTGTCGACCAAGATGCTCCAGGTTGATTCGCCGAGAAACACACCGTAGGTAGGAACAGCATTGTTGAAAAACCATATAGTTTTCGCTCCAGACACTGTTCGGGATGAGATGGTGTGGTCACCAAGTAATACACTCGTTTGCAGATGTTCACCGTTGTTGAAGAAGCTACCAATTGTATGGATCTGTGTTCTCAACACATCCCACTCTTCATGTGTGAGAGTGACTTTATTGTACCCAACTTTTTCGAGTACAACTACTGGTTTAAATCCCAGTTTAGGTGACAAACCAACAGTGAGCCGCTTGGTGTCACTGCTGTTTAACTTGTAGCTTGCAGAAAACAGGAGCACCATACTAGGCATAGTGAACTGCACTTGACGAGTGTCGGCCGGGAACTGACTGGTGTGACGGGTGGGCTATAACTTCATGCACAGATTGAGGTTTGTGCTTCCATTTCGCGGCGGCGCGGCGGGGAGGGGAGGGAGGCCCCCACCCCACCTCTATGACGTCATGGGGAAAACCAGAAAATTCCTTGAAACAAGGTCTTCTACCTACTTAGCCCAACGTGAATTTATCTCAATTCCCCCCCCCCCCCATTCTCCCTCACGTAGCACGTAGCCTTTTTCGCAATTGATTCCAGAAGAAATTTTATACTGCTTTCTCTTGTCACACTATCATAAATTACATACGGGGATAATTAAATGGCGGAAATAAATATTCACAAGCTGTTGTGTGTTCTCTATCTCATTTTAACTGTGACAAATAATATGAGCGAAAAGCTACGTGGCCAACACAATGTGATTATTACTATAGCTACCAGTGAATCAGTCGTCATCCAGTGTTTATATATTTTATCTTGTAAGTATGGAACGGACAGGACATTCACACAGACACACAACACTTAACATCCATGCCCGCGTCCGGATTTGAACCGGCGACCTTCGGCACGCTACGCTACCGAGGCCGGCAAACTATAAAAGTTAGAAGAAACAGTAAACGAAGAAAATGACGAGTATAACGCAGTATTCAAATGTTTTTTTTTAAATATAAAAAAGAACTGTTTCACTGTCACTTGTTAAGGTTTTAGTAATCTATACCAGACAGCGCGCTCCAGTGTGACTCAGTGCACACTGGATCTGGGCCATCAAGGCGAATTCCGGGACAATCCCCAATCTACACATTTCAAAAACAAAAAATACGCTTATCACACACGGAACGTAGTTATACGTTTTCCAGACAGGTGGCAACATTTCACTCCACCCAGTAGGGGAACAACTTGCCCTCTTAATTCACGACTTGAGCCGTATTATAGATGAGCAATCCCAGGTTGATTTAGTTTTATTAGACTTCAAAAAGCTTTCGACACTGTGCCTCACACTAGGTTACTTAGGAAACTTCGCGGTTACGGTATATCTAGGCAAATATGCGATTGGATTGCAGACTTTTTGAAGGACAGAACACAGTGTGTAATTCTCGACAGTGAGCGTTCATCACTTGCCGAAGTGAGGTCCGGGGTTCCCCAGGGAAGCGTCATAGGGCCTCTGTTGTTTCTCATATACATTAATGACCTATGCGACATAATAAGGGGGATGAAAAGATTATTCGCCGATGATGCTATTATTTACCGTGAAATCACAACCCAGGACGACTGCGCTTTGTTACAAGACGATATTATGAAAATAATTGCGTGGTGTAAAGATTGGCAGTTGGAGTTAAAGGCTAAAAAGTGCCAAGTCATGCGTGTAAGTAAAAAGGTGACACCATTATATTTGAATATACAATTAATGGCACTGTACTTAGAACGGTAGATTCCGCTAAATACCTAGGGGTAACAATTCGTAATAATTTGCCATGGAATGAGCATATCGAGAATGTAATTGGGAAAGCAAATCGTATGCTTCGATTTCTAGGTCGTAATTTAAAACAATGCACTCCGGAAGTTAAATCGATTGCGTACAAGTCACTAGTGAGGTCTCACTTGGAATATTGTTGCTCTGTATGGGGTCCCCATCAAAACGGATTAATGGAGGCATTGGAGATGGTCCAAAGAAGAGCCGCCCGGTTCGTGACAGGTATATATAGTTGGAGGGAAAGCGTAAGTGCGATGTTGAAGGAGTTAGGTTGGGAAGACCTGGAGCACCGAAGGCGTTGCTCTCGACGGAAGCTAATTGAAAAATTCTCGCCTAACGTATATCGGAATGACAACAATCAAATATTGCTACCAGCAACATTCATATCTCGGAATGACCGCGAAAATAAGATAAGAGAAATCAGGGCCAGAACCGATACATTTCTCTATTCATTTTTTCCACGAGCGATTAGGGAGTGGAATAGAAAGGATTACCGGGCGAGTAAACACAAAATCGGACAGGAGTAGCTTCCGATAAAGCACTCCGGCCATCCTGATCTGGGTTTTCCATGGTTTCCCTAGATCGCTCCAGGCGGATGCTGGGATGGTTCCTCACAATAGCCTATGGGCGCCACCTGCCACATCCCTTCTATCCCTTCCAAACCATTACCTTTCCTGATAGGTGCAATGCACCCTCTGCCAAACACTTTTAGTGAATCGCGGAGTAATAGTAATAGTAGTAGGTATAAAATGCCTTGGCGTCAGCAAGGGCATGCAAAACTCGAAATTCGACCTTGCCATTTATGTGTAAAATCAGTCAAAGGCAGTCGACCCTCAAACTTTCTAGATATTCTAGAGCAGAAAGCACTACGCAAAATGCCACCAGAGTCGTCAATCGGAAGTGGACAATATTTTTTTGTTAAGGCTTTACCTATTAGAACATTAAATGAATTGGGGGCAAAGAACGGAAAGGATTTTTCGTCGCGGGTTACACAGGTAACCGTCCCGACATTCCCCATGAAATCGTGGAAATCGGAAATTTGGACGGTCGGAACTGGAATCGAACACGCATCCTCCAGAACCCCTGGACCTGGCTTTAACCACTTACCCAACACGCCCACAACACAAAACTATATTTTTAAAATTCTTCTCGCAATGTCGCCTAGTGACAGAGGTGCAAACTTTTTGCCTAAATGGGAGTACTGTCTACAAATCGCAGCGCACTGATTCTTTAGAATATATCCATTAATTACTTATGCACAAAACAGGGAAGAGGGATTCGGCAAAATCTCACCAATCTCATCTAAAACTGGGAGGGGCGGTCAATATAAATCTCAAGTCAACTTTTTACATCATTTTTCTCTTATTATTTCACAGAAAAAATGTAGCACATAGAAGAAGAAAGATATTTAGTGGCATGAAGCAAAATCGGGTAATATCTAGATTGGGATACCGCTTCAACCGCCTCGAGATGTAAACATGGAGAGAGTATGACGTCACTACGTTGCTGAATGTGACTTACACGTCTCGCGCGCAGCTTTAAAAGTCACTAATGTGGCCTTCCACGGAAAGTAGTCCATTACTAATACGTCTCATATCGTGAAGTCCTTAATTTTGCCCCAGCAGTACAGAAATAAATTCATTAGTTATGAGGTTTTGATGTAGCCTGGACCACCCTGAAACGTAACTATCGAACACCTTATTGCGGATACCTAATTTCTATGTCGTATCTACCGCTGTTACTGTCGTTTACGTCTTAATGCATCCTGGACCATAGTGAAACGTAACCGTCGCACACGATATTGCTGATACCTAATTTCAAAATCGTATCTATCTCTGTGAGTATGGTCCAGGCTGCGTTACTACCTAAATGCAAACGGTTATTGATAAAATCTTTTTTATAAATATTTTATTTCGTATGAATGATTTTAATAGCAATTTAAGCCACACGAGGAAATACAGTAGAATGGAATCAAATACAAATGAATGGAATTGTGACTAATAATGTTAACGCCACAGGAACCGACGTTATGGAACGTTACTAATAAATGATATCAATTATCAGTTTGGAATGTTGTTGATATTTTAATAATATTAATAATTGCAGGGGTAATAATTATCTTTAACTTTCTAAATTAGTAAATTTTTACTATTATTATTACTATTGGTTATGTTCTATGGCATAACGAGTATTCATAAATCGATCGAAGGCTGAACACGTCACACACGGAAACACGAGGCGGTAAGTGGCTGCAGCTGTATACCAATCTACCCGCAAAATCTTCTATACCAATATTATAAATGCGAAAGTAACTCTTTCTCTCTGTCTGTCTGTTTGTTACGTTTTCAGGGCTAAACAGCTAATCCGATCGTGATTAAATTTGACAAGGAGATGCTATTTCCAATTAGGAAGTACTTAGGATACTTTTTTCTGTATGGATAATACATATATTCAAAGAATTTTGAAAAACTAACTGAAGAGTGTTAAACAAATGCATAGCATCTATACATCTCTGTAACGCCTCCCAATAGAGTGGGCTGGTAGTGCAGTGAATAAGGCACTTGCTAAAGTTAAACCTGGAGTTTCTGGTTCAAACCCCGGCCGGAACAAAAAAAAATAATAATTGTTTTTCATCGTATGAGCCTGGATTCCATGTTAAAATGTGGGTTCTATAAACTTAGGGGTGGAATGCGTGGCAAATCATAGGCGGCCGAACAGTGCCGTAAGCGTTTACTTTTTTACGATATATTAGTCCCTCATGAATTGTTTCTCTTGCAGTCAGTTTGTGGTCTACACTACTAATATTATAAATGCGAAAGTTTCTGTCTCCCTATTATGTTTTGACGACTAAATAGCTATACCGATATTGATGGAATTTGACAAGGAAATACTTTGTATCTTCAGGAAGGGCACAGGACACTGAATAACAGTTTTAGTTTTTTTTTTTTTTTTCTTTTTTATAAATGGCTTTCGGCTGCTGAGGCCATACAGCCAGCTCAATGTGAATAAGTCATCATGTAGTGTTTATATTCAGTATCTTGTAAGTATGGACACCACAGGACGGACAGGACATCCACACAGACACACAACACTTAACATCCATGCCCGCGGCCGGATTCGAACCGGCGACCTTCGGCACGCGGAGCTAGCACTCTAGCCCCTGCGCTACCGAGGCCGGCAACAGTTTTAGTTACGAAGTTTAGATAACTTATCGAATGGTGACAGACAGATGGATGCGTGTGTAAGTCCGTAACGTTAAATCGGTCACTCAGGCTGTGCTTCACTCGCAGACAAAACTTATTATTTAGTATAGATGTTGATTTGCGCTGCAATACGCCTAAAAGTTTCTCGCATCAATTTATTTTGACTTCTTTTTTGACATACCTCGCAGGCGTAAACCAGACTAAAGATGTAGCTCTAGGTAGAGCACGAGCAGCTTAAGTTATTAGAACCCAAGAACCTGATGATTATGCTGAAGAAAGAAGAGAAGACCAAGCTGAAAATGAAGCTGCCCTCAGATAACCCGCACCCCTCCCCGCATCTTCGTTTTTTTCTGTTGTTAAACATGTTGGAAATTCATTCTCTTCATGAGACAGGATTGACGGTAGAATGATATAGTGATGGTTTTCCCGTCATATTATGCCGACTCCGTGTTTTTTGGGACAAATCTTACATACCTTACAGCTTTCTATATCCAATTCTAGCAATGAAATTCTAAGTCCAAGCGTACGAAGTCGCGGGTAACAGCTAGTACATTTATATATCAAATAAATTTAATTCTTTAAAAATTAAAATTATCAGATAAATCTCACGTCAAAGTGGAGGGAGGTCCCACCACACATTACCAAATCTCACCAATTGGGAGGGGGTCCTAATTTAGGAAAAAACACCCCAGGTAGTTAATGAACGTCCTCTTATAGTTATGACCCTTCTTCAAAATTTAAAAATTTCACTCAGTACACTATTAGCGTAAGCTTGGACTAATGGGAACGTGAGGGGTGGTAGAACTATCTTTTATGTTTTTTAGAAAGAGCAATCAGAGAGAAAAGTGTAATTGTGAGAAGGAAGATGGCTGCGCTCATTTGCAAGCAGCCGTGGGGTGCACAGCAGTTTGTTAGTGTTTTGTCGGGTGAGGGGAGTTGAAAAGCGCAACACAAGAGGGCGGGCACCCTCGCATGAATATTCGAGGGTGGAGGCCGGGGCATGCCGACACATATCATTACATCGGCCATTATGTCTTCAAGATAACAGTCCTCATTGTGCTCTGGTTAAGGTAAGGGAGAGTGAGGTGAGATTACTGTGAAGTGAACAATCTACAGCGCTAAATAAACGGTTGCGAATTCAGTAAAGGAAACTATTCAATAAAACAACGGACGATTATAACTGGAAGATGGTCTTTCTTCCAGTACATGCATGCTGAGAGTATTATTGTAAAAATATTATAAATAATACTGTTTCTATACTGTCTGCTTGATTTATTTTCAGTTGATTGACATAACCGATTTATTTACTTTTCTGCTGCGTTTGTACTATAATCAAGGATTCAACTTTTTGAATTTGGAATTTTGGCTAATCCTGATATTTTCCTGTTCGAATGTCTGGAACAGTTTTCTGTGAAGAAGGTAAGGCCTAGTACGTTTTTCTTTGTTTGAAAATAATCTTGTTACATCATTTTTTCAAAAAATCGTTCTACAATAAAATAATATTTATTTTATAAAATAAATATATTCCATGTTCTGGGAACGCAAACACGACCATTCAAATGGAAATGATACGACTGTCCTTCAAAATCATGTTGTTGTATTCTGCTCAATGTATTATACTAATTATGTTAGAAGTTTACGCATTTTGCTAATTTTTAAGGCTTTCCTTTCTAAATAATATGTAAGTTAATTACTTGTGTTGAAAGGAAACCTACATCTATATCCATACTCTGAAATTCACAAATATTGTTTGTCACAGAGAGTGTTTGTATAAAAACTATCTCTTTCCATTCCAATCCCGAATAGCCCGAGGAAAGAAAAAATACATATAAGCATCAGTATGGCATCTTATTTCTCTAATCTTATCCCTCCGTTCATTGCGACCTAAATAGATTGGTGAACGAAGTATTACGTCGCACTCGTAAATGAAAGAAGATATTCGCATATTCGCCAATAAATTCAAACGAAACCGAAGTCGCATGTTTGCCAGTCAATCCCAGCCCAATCTTTCAATGCAACTGAACAAAGTTTTTTCAATGTAGTTAATTGTGTTGTTCGGCCTTTTGTTGATGGATTATTTGTGAAGTTTTCAGTTTAAAGTTATGTGGTATCTAACGTCATTGTATTACTGCTGGTTTACTCCTAAACCGAAAAAATATGTTGCAACTAAACACTAAAAGAATTTTTTTATTTTTTTTACTTTTGGCTTTACGGCTCGTCGACGGCTAAGGTCATTAGAGGCGGGATGGGACTGGGGACAAGGAATGGGAAGGAATTCGGCCATGGCCTTTTTAAAAGAAGCATCCCGGCATTCGCCTGGAGTGATCTGGGGAAACCATGGAGAACCCAAATCTGGATGCCCGGACGGGGATTCGAACCCGCGTCCTACCGAATGCGAGGCCTGAACGTTAACCGTTCACCCACCACGCTCAGTTCACTAAAAGAAACGAGGGCCAAACTGCGATATATTTTACAGCTGAGGGCAAAATGCCTACTTATGACATGAACAGCGGTTTTCCATGGTATCCCCAAATCACTCCAGGCGAATGCCGGGATTGTTCCTTCAAAAGGCCATGGCCAAATTCTTTACCGTCCCTTGCCCTCAGTCCTTTCCCGCCTTTAATTACCTCGACATAGGGTGATAGTTTCAGCTGACACATTATTTCATTGCTTTCAATTAGGAGTAAGGAAAACATCAATCAGATGTTTTAAAAAACAAGCACTTCTGGAGCGTAATGTGTGTAACGTGACCCAGAATATAACTGAGACATTTAGTTCATAGGGACTGACGTCAAGAGCAACTATGAATGTGGTTCCAAATTTATGAATTATTCCACGATATGGCGTTCACACTCATATATTTCCTCATGACTGCTCGAAACATTTGTTCATTATTCCTCTTTTTCCGGACATGAAATAGTTTCGTTGTTTTAAAATGTTCTTTTTAGTGTTTGTTAATTTGTTAGATGATATCGATTCCAGCGCTCATAGTAATTATGTCAAAGCCGCACTATTGTATATGATAATTCTACGTAGCCAACCATATATAGGGTTATTCAAAAAGATGGAGCATATTTTGCATTTTTACTTCTCGCAACCTCTAAAAGATACAACTACCTGCCACATATCACTGGATAGAGGAAGGTTCAATGTTTTACTGTACCCCTTCGACATGAGTAGCGTTTGTGAAAGCTATTCGGATACACTCAACGTCTTCATTTAACGTTCGAGGACGACCATTGCTTTTCCGTTTGTATATGCACCCATCTTCAATGAATTTCTTATGCGAATCGTAAATCTGTTTATGACGAGCTGGTACTTTGCTGAACTTACGACCGAATGCACCCTGCACATCAACAATGGATTCACTTTTTGCAACTCCCCTGTGGTGTCACAATTTCCGCGCAAACAGACAGCAGCGCTGTTGGCGGCAGAAAATGGAACTAATAGGCGGGATTACAAACTTTGAACATTCCTCTCATGTGTAGCACTTATTTATAATTTGTGAGAAACAAAAAACAATTGGCAGTAATTCCGGAAAAGTTAAAACTATGAATATAATACGCGCAACACGTCATACTTATAGCTACAGATACACTAAATCATATATATTATTTCTATAAGGTATTTTTTTGTCACAAGCCTGTATCTTCTTTCATACTTAACCGAAATCAATGAATGAGGTGTCATTTTAAAGCTTATGGTCTCCACTTTGGTCACATCATATTTTATGAAATGAAGTTTTCGGAGTTCGACCCTTAATGGGCAAAAATGTCAATCTTTCTAAAATGCTGTTTTCTGTGTTACGAGTCATTTATCTCCCTGGATACGTATATGAAATCGTTTAATGTAGTATCATTTTAAAGATTAAGATCTCCGCTTTAGTGACGTCATATATTAAGACAGATATTTTTCGTAATTCGACCCTTAAAGGGCTAAAGTATCAATATTTTTGCAATGTGTAATTGTGTCACGAGCGATTTATCTCTCTTAATATCTAACCGATATAGATAAATGAGGTATCATATTAAAGATCGAGGTCTCCGCCGTGGTAACATTATATTTCAAGAAAAGAATTTTTCGTTTTTCGACCCTTAAAGGGAAAAAATGTCGATTTTTCTAAAATGCGTTTTTTGTATCTCGAGCCATTTATCTCCCTGGATATCTAACCAAAATCGATAAATGAAGTAGGATTATGAGGAGTAATGTCTCAGCTTTGTGAAATGATATATTAAGAAAGAATGTTTTTGGAATTCAACCCTTAAAGGGAAAAAGTATAAATTTTTCAATAACGCATTTTTGTGTCACGAGTAATTTATCTCCCTTAATATCTAACCGATATAGATAAATGAGATATCATATTAAAGACTAAGGTCTCCGCCGTGGTAACATTATATTCTAAGAAAGGAATTTTTCGTTTTTCGACCCTTAAAGGGCAAAAATGGCGATTTTTCTAAAATGCGTTTTTTTGTATCTCGAGCCATTTATCTCCCTGGATATCTAACCAAAATCGATAAATGAAGTAGGATTATGAGGAGTAATGTCTCAGCTTTGTGACATAATATTTTAAGAAAGAATGTTTTTGGAATTCAACCCTTAAATGGAAAAAGTTTAAATTTTTCAATAACGTATTTTTGTGTCACAAGCGATTTATCTCCCTTAATAACTAACAGATATAGATAAATGAGGTATCATATTAACGAATAAGGTTTCCGCCGTGGTAACATTATATTTTAAGAAAGGAATTGTTCGTAATTGGACCCTTAAAGGGCAAAAATGTCAATTTTTCTAAAATTCGTTTTTTATGTCTTGAGTTATTTATCTCCCTGGATATCTAACCAAAATCCATAAATCAAGTAGGGTTATGAGGATTAATGTCTCAGCTTTGTGACATCATATTTTAAGACAGAATGTTTTGGAATTCAACCTTTAAAGGGAAAAGTATAAATTTTTCTATAATGCATTTTTGGGTCACGAGCCATTTATCTCCCTTGATATATAACCGATATAGATAAATGAGGTATCATAGTAAAGATTAAGGTCTCCGCCATAGTCACAATATATTTTAAGAAAGAATTTTTCGTTATTCGACCCTTAAAGGGCATAAATATCAGTATTTCTAAAATGCGTTTTTTGTGTCTCAAGTCATTTACCTCCGTTGACAATTAAACAAAATTGATAAACGAGGTATCATTTAAAAGATTAAGGTCTTCGTAATGTCTTCGGTTCCGTTACCACATTTTAAGAAAGAAATTTTTAAAAATTCTAACCTTAGATGGCAAAAGTATTAATATTTTCTGTCATGAGCTATTTATTTCCCTTGATACCTAATCGAAATCAATAAATGACGTATCGATTTAAATATTAATTTATCCACTATCGTCACATCATACTTTAAGAAAAAACTTTCTCCAAATTACACCATTAAGGGGCAAAAATAACATCATTTCTCAAAACTTTTTTTTTACCTTGCTTGATAACTAACCGAAATCGATAAATGAGGTATCATTTTAAAGACCAAGGTGGCTGCTTTGGTCACACCATATTTTATAAAAAAAAATTGTAATTTGACCCTTAAAGGGCAAAAGTTAGTTATAGAACGTGTTGATTTTTTAAATTTTTGTTTTTATTATATGCCATTTATATTCTTCGATACCTAGCTGAAATCGATAAATGACATATCGTTTCAAAAATTAAGGTCTCCAGCTAGGTAAAATCATAAATTAAGAAAAAAATGTTCAGAATTTGGTGCTAAAAGTGATAGCGCGTATGAGACTGTTCAGAGCCAAGTCCCCAGATTTCAGCAGCGGATATCACAGAGAAGTGAATAAACTTTTTTTTATTCAATAAGTAGTTTTTCTTTTACGGAAACACTGTCGTTTTGCTATACAATTCCAATGTAATCATTTTATTCGCTCAGCAACAAATATCACAGATATGTTGATATGTTGTGTGCAGTTTGTTAAGGTGGTTTTATTCTACCAAGGTCAGTGACAGTTTGTCATAAATAAAGTGTGTTTTAAATTTTCCTAACTGTTTCATAATATGTTGTGAGTATTTTGCTGTGTACCCATTACATTAAAAAAAAATATTTGCTACAAAACTACGGTTCTACTATTCATTATATTACAAGCATTCAACCTCACTATTCGTCGTATATTATTCGCGAAATTTTCGCAAGGGGCGTCTAGTATTAATAATTCCGCGTGGTCCTAATGACCTGATGACAGGGTTTCAATTGGATGTACATTCCGCCCCTGTCTTAGCCGCCTTAACCTAACCCGGTGGTGTTATCACGTACAGGGGCCTACAATGTAAAGTGGAATCCGAACCACGGAAGCTTTCTGTCGTACTTCATATTACACAGCAAGTTGTGTCAGAGGTGAAAGTCGGGTTAAGGGTCTATGAAAATCCCCGCCGAGACAGGGATTCAATCCGGGGCCTTCCGTTCCGCAGTCAGTCACCTTAACCACTGAGCCATCAGACCGCTATAGATATACTGTTAACACTAACATGTAGGTGATGCGAACGCATATGATTTTATCCATCTAAAAATCGTCCAACGTCCATAGAGACGTTTTCACTTCACTAAAAATCGGACTTAATCCACAACCCAAAGGTTGGCCGAACCTTCCCGAAGAAGATGTACCAAGCTATTGTGTCAGGGACAGGAAGGCCAATTCCTTTCCTCACAGGGTACGGTTTAATGTGGAATCAGAACCACGGAACGTCCCGGCGTAGCTCATATAATCAAAAACAACTCCAAAAATTTCCTGCTCGCCCTGGGATTTGAACCCGCAACCGGAGAGAGAAACCTCGGAAGTGGGCGCCTGAGCTACCAGCGCCTTGTTTTGAAGTATAGGTGTGCTAAGTACTATCGAAATGGGATGGAAACTGTGGGTTTGTATGAGCAACGTTGACAGAAACTAAGGTGAGGGTAAAAGGAGGAGAGGGTTTAGATTTTTGTAAATCAAATTCAATTTCTATTTGTTTGGAAGTATACGTATGAAAAGTTCCATCAAAATCGTGTTAAAACTGTGTGTTTTTTATAAAGAATATTGGCAAAAAAATCGATTTTTATATATAAGATACAAGTATAAGCTACACTTTCACTGCTGTCAAAGCACAACACACCATATTTATATCTACGGATATACTGCTAGCATTAGCATGTTGGTGACGCGAACGCATAAGATTTTACCCATCCAAAAAGCGTCCAACGCGCATATAATACACGCAACACGCCATAGCATGTCAGTAAAGGTAAGTTGGGATTTCGTTGATATAATCCCGTCCAAACATCTACTATAGAAGTTTTCTCTTAAAAAAATGCAAAAATCTGCTCCTTTTTGAATAACCCTATATTGTACTGTACAATGTAGTAGATGTTTTGGAGATCTGCGAACTGACGTAATACAGTTCATTAGAGTTCGTGATTATGAATGTAGTTTATTGAATGGTTGTAAAAAAGGCGAGAAAAGAAATTACCCCTAAGGTATGATACTGAACAAACCTTAATATAGTATGAACTGATATGGGAAAACGGAAGTCTTGATGGCTACGCTTGCAAATTGAATCCAGGTTTCTTACTCGTATGAAGAAATAAAATAGAGAACGGAAACGAGTTCGATCAAGATCCTTTCTGGAGATATATGAGTCTAAATTGAATCGTGCATGATGTGGGTACCCAGACCGGGGTTTGAACGTGGGAACCCAGCAACAAGTTCCCCGTGTGCCGTGTGTGTGGCTGCTCCTTACGCGTCTGATGGCGGGGGTGGCGGCTGGTCGGCGTGCCCTAGCCCAAATGAAGCCAATCGCAGTAACCTTGCAGCCGGCCTCATTTCCATGCACCCCTCGCTATCTCAACAGTCGCAAAGCGGCCGATCAGGCGACAAGTAGCTCTCTACTCGCCGTCACACCACCATGCCATCACCATAAAATTTGCCATGTACTTTCTATTGTTGATCGACATTGATTGATGTTCCGCACATTGAATGGCAGAAGCTTGTGCTGTGGTTTGTAATGCTGAAGTGTCAGTTATTTTCCCTTGGAACTCAATTTTTTTTTCCCGGCTGCACGCCTCGTCGACGTGAGATCATTAGAGGCGGGGAGGACTAGAGGCAAGGAACTGGAAGGAATTCGACCACGGTCTTTCAAAGGCACCATCCCAGCATTCGCCTGGAGTAATTTGGGTCAATCATGGAAAATGCAATTCTGGATGGCCGTATGGGGATTCGAACCCACATCCCTCCGAATGCGAGACCAGAGCGTTATTCGCTCACCCACCGCGCTCGGTTAAAGACAAACAGTATTAAATATGAAAATGAACAATATTTGTTACAATGCATTTTTTTTCTGCGGTATCGTCACTTTTGATGGCGCTGGTGTGGCAGAATATCACGGCAAGTTGATAATGCAACAACTTCTATAAACTAGTGAGTGAATATCGCTGATAATGAATGTGTGAGAGACTCTTTAGCGGTATTAACATCTGTGGAGTTGGTGTTGTTGTGTTGGTGTTGTAAGTATCTGAAGTTGTAAAGTAATAGGAATGAAGCATTAAACGGTTAAAGAACGGTAAAAACACTTAACAATAATTTGAAACTTTACGGAATAAAATTGCCTTTAGCATCACGAACTGCTAAGTCAATTAAACGTGCCACCAAGAGTGGTGGGTGAGTGGTTAACGCTCTGGCCTCGCGTCCGGGAGGACACCGGTTCGAATCCCCGTCCGGGCATCCAGATTTGAATTTTCCACGGTTTCCCCAAATCACTCCAAGCGAATGCGGGGATGCTTCCTTCAAAAAGGCCATGGCCCCAAATTCCTTCCCGTTCCTCGTCACCAGTCCCATTCCGCCTCTAATGACCTCGACGTCGACGAGGCATAAAGCCATAAGTAAAAAAAAAAAAAAAAAAAAAAAAAAAAAATTCAACTTGACGTAGTCGTTTAATTCGGAATCTGCTGCTTCTAGTTTGAACATAGAAGTTTTGCCAGTAGCTGTAACACCTGCTTGCTCTGGAACAGTCGTGTCTACGTTCCATAAATTTGACTGCACCGTTAAATATTGAAAGGTTTTGAAATGAAAACGTTGAAAAAGTTTGGGCAAATCTGTCACTGTCTAAATCAATGAACCAGTGAAGGTAACAGCTGAATGCTATTATTATCATGTCGCAAGTCCGTAGCTATGCAGTTTGTTGAATAAAACAGTTTAATGCCAATTAAGCTGGGGAAGACATTTGATAGAAATGAAGACTATTGAAAAACAAGGTAGGATTTCTCCTTTTTAAATACAAGACGAAAATCTTCTAAATATTAAAATCCAGTGATTTTCAATCTTATTCCCTTTCTTTGCGTTTCATTTTCGGTGAACTTTTAAATTATAAAACGGTAGACTGATAAATAAATACTGCAATAGCAATTGAATGTTTGTTCGTTTACCTCCTTTCCGAACGCGTTTCAGTTCTTTAATGATGCATCTTCAGCGATTTCTCCTGTTGATTGCGTATACACGTTACAATGTGTTTGAGTTTTACACTTTCAGTACTGAAGTTTTTATATAAATTATAATCTACTTACATTTTTGATATATTTCTCTATTTATCCAGCATCCTCTGCAGTGGTGACTTTGCTTGCTTTTTGAGTATCAGATCATTTTCTGCTTGTTCAGCACAAGTAAACTAGCACTACACTGCACTGCACTGTATATTCTGTACGAATGTCTGGTCTATTTTGTTTACTTTCGACTGTGTAACGCTATGAGATGCTGTTTTGTGTTTCTTGTTTGTCCTCCGTTTATTTCGTGCGTGACGCGTTTGTTTTTTCTTTTCAAAATGTATCCAATCTATTTCCCTCTGTATCTATCCAGAATCCTCCTCTCCTCTTAATGCTGTTCTACAAAGTTAAATAATTTCCAAGCAAACGAAATTTCACCTGTAAATAACAAACAGGATCATTTATTCGTATAATGAATAGCAATAGTTATAATACACGTTGCTGTAGCACGCCTCACTTCCAATTCTTTTACACAACATTTCCTTACCTGTATTTTTGCTTCCTACCTCTAAAGAATTTTTCAACACAGCAAGACACAAACTAATTTACCCCGATATTATAACCTTGATCAACCTGTCCGAAGGCTTGGACAGATTATTTGCGACACAATCAACTTGCCGATATCATCTGAAAGTATTTGGACAGTCACATAAAAACCTCACTTATACTTTAATTGCTCATTTGCAAAGCACTTCCTCCTCTAATTAATTTAATTTAATTGCTATGGAGCACACTCTCAGGTGCAATTTCCCTTAACACCCATCTTCCCACCTTCCTGCACCCACCTACATTTGCCCTCCACAAATTTCAACTTTAAATTCTTTCAACGTTTTTGGTAAATTATTCATCATTTCCCTTCGTAACTTATTCCAATCCCTGACACCCCTACCTAAAAAAGAGAATCTTCACACACCCTTCTGCCTGAAATCGAGTTCCAGCTTGTGGTCATGGTCACCTTTTCCCTTCCATACACTACTTTTCATACCTACACCAATATCTTTCCATGCCTCATCACCAGTATACGCCTTGTACACTCCCATGACCCTCTTCACCCTCCTCCTGTCTTGCAATGAATCCCATTCCAGCTCTTTTAACATATCCGTTACTGATTACATTCTGTGATAATTTCCAGAAACAAATGTAGCAGCCCTTTTTTGCACCCTGTAATTGATACTCAAAATGTGGGCCCCATACTATACTACCATATTCAAACAATGGTCTGACCAAAGTTTTGTAACCCAATTCATTTACTTCCCTCGTACATCCCCTCATGACTCTCTCCAACAAGTGCAGAATTTTGAAACCTTTTCCTACCACATGCGCAATGTGTCCTGCCCAGTTAAGCTTGCTGTCAAATGTAAAACAGAAAGTTCTAACTTGGCGGTTTATAAGTTTCTCCATCAACTTGCTTACCTGTCAGGTACAACTAATTGCTACTCAGTCCTACCTTTCTCCTCTCATTTATGAACATGTACTACTGTGGCACATTTCTAATCCTCTGGTAGGCAAGGTCTCGAAAACTCTAAATAATACTACGTGGCCCGTAGGAAAATTTCGTGAATTACATACGATGAATAGCGAGGTTAGCGGTTTGTAGTAGGATCAAAGAAGAACCTACTCATCTGTAGCAATTGTTTACTTGTCAACTGAAACAGACACGAGTATGTAGGTAAACACTTGGAACGTATTATGAACCATCTACATATGATGACATGGTTCGCTAACAGAAACAAAAATACCCAAAAAGCTCCTTATTCTAGAGAACACACTAAATAATAATAACTCCGAGTGGCCATAATGACCTGGTGACAGTGTTTCTATTGGTTGCGCATCCTACCCCTGTCAAGCCACTTTATCCTAACCCGGTAGTCCTACCGGGCACAGGGGACCTACAGTTTAACATGGAATCCCAACCACGGAAGCGTATTTCACATTACACAGCAAGCTGTGTTAGAGGTGAAGGTCGGTTTAAGGGCCTATGAAAATCCCCGCCGAGACAGAGATTCGAACCGGGAACCTTTCGATCCCCAGTAAGACATATCAGCAATTTTTTAAAATTTTTTTATAGCTTTATTTTTTTCCATCTCAGCCATCTGTAAGTTTATCTTAGTTTATTCGAATTTGTCTGTACTATATTATCGTTTTTCAGTGGAGACAACACAGGACGGACACAACACCCATGCTCGCAGCCGGACTCGAACCGGTGACCCTGGCAACGCGAAGCCACTGAGCCACCAGAGCGCTCAGAAAACACACTGTGATATGCGATGTTGCTACCTAGTGGGAACGTGATCATTCATTATTGACGCCAGAACTACTGATATCTTTCGGATCTACCTCAATGTAATCGCCATTAATGCGAGTATTTGGCGTTCCAATTCATTATAGTACGAATTGTATTTATATCAGATTACATTAAACAGTGCTGAAGTTTCGCTCAATAAGAATCTATAGAAAGCCCATCTGCTTTATCTATGTATGATATGTTGACAAGAGCTCAAGTTACTATTATCTAAACTGAGATAATGATTTAACTGTTGTCACTCGATTTGTGGATCACGTATTGCCGGGTATGTGATTATGGAAAAATATCTAAAAGCAATAATAAGGATAGGTGGTACGCATACTATGGTGAAATTAGCAATCGCGTAGGTTGAATCAGTGTGGAATCCGAAATACTTGACAAAACCGGACAGCGAGGTCAAAGTATCCATTGTTATTGACATGCACAGAAAGTTTCCTTGTGTTCGTTATACCGGGTGGTTATAATTAAACTTTCCCTATTATAACACGGAAAGTAATTACCATACGAGTACCAAACTTGGTAGAATTAATGTCGAGTATGGGGTGCATGATTTCCATGCGTCACTGCGCCACCGTGTAGTTCCATCTATGGCCACCAGTTGCCGTCATTCTTTTGCGCTCAAGGACCAAAGACGTGTAGTGTGACTGACCAGCGTTACTGCGATATGCATCGCCAGCATGTCACACCCGCCCTACAGGAGAGAGACGCATTTAACTCAACAGTTTTGATGCAAGATGGGGCCCCACCGCACATCGCTCGTCAAGTTCAACTGCTTCTTCGAAACACATTTGGAAACAATCGAACTATCAGCTGATCGTTTCCAAATGCTTGGCCGGCACGATCACCTGACCTCGATCCCTGTGATTTCTGGTTGTGGGGCCACCTGAAGGACAGGGTTAACAGGGGAACATTCACACATGTGCTGATCTGAAGCGCAGCATATCAAGAGAGGTAGCCAGCATACATACGGACATTCTTCGTTCTGCTGTACAGAATGTAATCCTGCGCTTTCAGGCTCTTCTGGACACTGATGGGCGCCATATTGAGCCATTTTTGTAGCAGTAATAGTACCGGCATGTAATGGTATGATGTACCGTAGCAGCACATTAAAAGTGTTCCAATGGAATTGATTCAGCATTATTTCTCTTCCCCATGTCCTTGACATTAATGCTACCAAGTTTCGTACTCGTACGGTAATTAGTTTCCGTGCTACAACTTGTTAAATAGGAAAAGCTTAATTATAACTACCAGGTATATCGATCTTAGTAGCGTAGGAGCTAGGATACTGGCTCCGCGTACCGAAGGTTGCCGGTTTGATTCCGGCCGAGGGCATGAGTGTTTAACTGGTGTGTGTGTTTTAAAAATACTAAAGGGATAATTGAGAGAGCTGAAAATTTTTCTATGAACACATTATAATGTATTAATTACAAAAATACAATAATATTGTGAGAAAACTAAAGAGCAATATACATATTTTTCAAAAACATAGTTTTATGTCATTTGGTATTTCATGGTATGGGGCAGAACGGGGTAGTAAGAACAAGTAATTATAAACATACAAAACTGGTGGAAATGCAGAAAAAATAAGTTTGCTCTATATTCATTTTGTTTTAAGTGACTATAAAGGTCTAACTGTAATTTTCTTAAGCCTATCACAAAATTCACGCATTAGGACAGACTCATCATCTTCGCTATCCATTGCCACACAGGAATTGTGTGCCCACTTTTAGCACATGGAACAAGTTACCCAAAATTCAACTGACTTTAAATAAAATTCGACGCAATATAAACAATCATGGTCAGAATAATCTTCAGAACCGTTCTCGTTAGTGTTGGGTTTTCTCTTGAGCTCCTTTTTTCCCATTTATCTTCGGTCGCTTTGTTTTTTTTTCTATTGTTAATTTCATCATCTTTCTTAAATGGGTTTATCCCTGCTTTTTCTCCTTTGGCAAAGTTATTTTCCTCTTTTTCCATAATAGTAGTGTCTATCTCTTATTTTTTATGGGGAATATCTTAAAAGAGCGGCCTTGCACCTCTTCCGATTCGTCCTTTTTGTGGTTTCTTTAACTTCCGAAATAGGCATTATAATTTCAGGTGAAACATAAAATGAAAAAGCCCTGTTATCAACTGCCATTTACTAGCACACCAAGAGCAGGGCAGAATGGGGTACTTCCCCATTCCGCCCCACCCGTTCTGCCCCAGGGACACAATTAAGGCTAGGATGGTAAAATCACTCGATAAAGATATGTAAACAAACATTTAACTACACGAAATTAAAAGCAATTAAACGTACTTCATCCATGTACTAACTGTATTTGTAATGTAAACAAATATGCATAGCTTATTTTGGTTAGAAAAAAAATTAGAAGTTACATTTCAGGAGAAGAGTATTTTATTGTGCTGTCTCTGTGGCCGAACCCTTTACAGTCGGCCACACAGACGGCAATTTTGCCACGTTGTCACGCCTGGTATTTGTTAGGGCGCTAATTACCCCGTCGTCGACGCGCCCTAAAATCCAAATAACAACAACAACAACATTCAGGAGAAGAGAACTTCACAGACTAACTTTCGAGAAAACTACACTATCATGACTGCCGTAGCTGAGCAGCAATCGACTGGTCTAGTTCTACTTATTGCCGATTCCTGGCAATTCCTTCTTGACATCGAAAAGCGTCGAACTTAATTCCGCCCCGGTATTCCGTTCTAACTACTGTAGGAACTGAAACACTGAAAGCCTCACAATCACGCTTAAGCTGGCTGTATGGCCTAAATAGCTGAATGCCATTGAGGGTATGTATTGAGGAGTGCTTACCGTCTGGGAAGACATGTCTCATCTTGAGGTAGCTGGTGGTGAGCCTGATGATGGAGGCCTTGTCCAGCTGGGAGGTGATGGCTGCAGGCAGCGGTAGTAGTTTGGCCAGCTCCAAGAACTCCGCGTTCTCTTTTTCACGCCGGCTGCGTGCCGCGTTTTTGCTTTTCTCCTTCATTATGTTCCTGCAAAAACATCAATCATCTTCTGTTGGTACGCTGTCTGCCAGCGGTAATGTTTCTTTGCAATATACAAGAATTAATTCTAGCAATCTCTTTGATTGTGATATAAATACAAGATAGGATAACATCAAGAATTCATTGTAAAACACTACGTATCCGAGTTTTACAACCATGATGGTTCATATTATTTTAGTTTAAACTGTTGATATCAATGTTGATATCTGTTTAAACAAATGACTATGTAGTTCCTATTTACTGTACAAATGCAATAATCGTTCGTCTATTCGAATGCGTAAGAAACATCAGAAACATAAAAAAAATACACAGGAAAATACACAGAAAAAAGTGTGAGCGACCCTTAGAAATGTTACTTACTGCACGTGTACACACTAATACAGGCTCCAGTTTCTTTCCACTGAATTAACATAAGAGAGATATGGGCATATATGGAAAAAAAAATACACCAAATGACCAAATGAGTGGCGAGCGCATTAAAACTGATACAGCTATTATATCTATGACCAACGAAGGCCCTCCTCTACGTGAAAGATATTTCATCGTCGCTTCTCAGTTAGGGGGTGATCTCAGGTTTTCAGTTTCTGATGCATTTCTTGACCTCTCGGTTTATATATTGGTATGTACTAAAGGCGAGTTTGACCGGCATCATCAAATTTCACATAACATCGGTGCGGAGCAAACTGATCATTCTACAGTACGTGTCAAATCATTAAGCGATTCGTGAAGTATTCAGGCTACTGCACAGTTCATGAAACCTATTCCTAAAATAGTCAGTATCTGCGTTCGCGTAGAAGCAAGAGATTTGACTTTATGCAGAATAACCAAAACCAACTAAGAGGCGAACTTTACTTGAATGTTTCTAAGTGCACGAATCGGTAGACAAGTAATCTAACGGTCATTATTTATCGGTTCGCCCAGAAACATGCATTTAAATTTGATGAAACCATGGGAAACCGAAACCAGGCCACATGGGTATTTGAACCCGTGACCTACTGAATACAAGGTCCGACCCAGCTACAGGGATCGGTATTTGTATTTAAATGTAAAATTGAAGGAAATCATTTGTCTTTAACTGCATGCCATTGGTAGGGGTTCAAAACTTGACCAGTTTTACGCCCCGGCTAGTGACCAACAAGGTTGCGTCCGCAATGAAATCTATTGAATCGGATAACACCGTCATCTGTCTGACAGCACTTGCAGACGTACGAGGTGGGTTATAAAAAAATAACGATTTCTTTTTTTTGGTAAGAATTTATTCGCCCACGTCGATGTTATCCCCTTGAAAATAGTCCCCATCAAATGTTATCACCTTATTCCAGCACTTCTTCCAATCACAAAAACTTTTCTGGAACTCGATCTTTGGGATAGCTTTGAGATCTTTCAGCGATGGACTTTTAATTTCATCTATGCTTGTAAAACGTCGGCCCTTCAAGGTTATCTTTATTTTTGGGTACAGAAAAAAGTCACACGGAGCCAAGTCTGGCGATATAGAACCTGGGGCGTCATTACAGTGCCGTTCCCCCCCCCCCCCCCACAAATCCGGGCGTTTTCTTCGGGGTGCTTCACACAAATGGCATTGAACTTGAAGGTAGTATTCCATATTGATAGCTTGACCTTGTGGCAAGAACTCATAGTGCACTATGGCATTTAAAATCGAAGAACACAGTGAGCATAACCTTCACATTTAACCAAACTTATCCAGCGTTTCCCGGTCTTGGCGATCCAGAATGCCTCCTCTGGGACTATTGTGCCTTAGTTTCGACATCATACCCACAAAACCATGTTTCATCATCTGTTATGACACGTTTCAACAGTTTTGCACCCTTGTTGACCTCAATTAGCGATTCCTGAGAAACTTTCATTCGCCGCTGTTTTTGTTCGAAACTCAACACTTTTGGAACAAATTTTGCTACAACACGTTTCATACACAAAACAGATGAAAAAATTTCATGAAATGTGCCGATTGACATGCCAACATCATCAGCAACTTCTTTGTTTGTGATTGGCGATCATTAATAATCATTTCTTTCACGTTTTCCACGTTTTCATAGGTTATTGATGTGCTAGGACGACCCATACGCTCGTCATCTTCAATTTATTTATTTATTTATTTATCAATCTTGTTCCATGGATCCCTGCTGAGGAAGTACCTCTGGGATGTTAAACATGTCATTGTTGATACATATACACATAATATGAGTCATATCATAGTAAATATATATATATATATATATATATATATATATATATACATATTTTACAATTACAAGAAATAATAATAAACATACATTTTTGCAACTGAGTTTTGCAAATGTCATAATGAGTACAATTAATTATTTCATCAAATTCTTGAATGGAGTAGAAGGAGTTGCCAATAAGATAATCTCTAAGTTTTTGTTTGAATACATCTTTATTATCTGAAAGCTGTTTTATACGATTAGGTAGTTTATTAAACAGATGTATCCCAGAATAATTAACTCCTCTTTGTACTAATGACAGAGATGTTTGTGTTTTATGCAAGTTATTTCTGTTTCTTGTATTGAAACTGTGTACCTGTGAATTAGGTGTAAACAGGTTAAAATTTTCTATGACAAAGCTCATGAGAGAATATATATACTGAGAATACATTGTAAGAATATTGAGTTTCTTAAAGAGTTGTCTGCAAGAAGTTCTTGGTTTTACCCTACACAGAAACCTAATAGCTCTTTTCTGTGCTATGAAAACTTTTTTACTTTGTGAAGAGTTTCCCCAAAAAATTATGCCATATGACATTACTGAATGAAAATATGAGGAGTACACCTGTTTCATTAATTCTAGATCTGCTGTTAGAGAAAGTGTTCGTATTGCGAAGGTGGCACTACTTAACTTTGCCAGTAGTGTAGTGATATGATCATGCCAACAGAGTTTCTGATCTATTTTAATACCAAGAAATTTTATACTCTCTGTTTCTAAGATTGTGTTGTTTTTATAGTTTATACATATATCTGGCTGTGCATAGTTTTTTGTTTTAAACCTAATATAATGTGTTTTTTCAAAATTTAATTTTAATGAATTTGCCTTAAACCAATTTGCTACTACTCTAAGAACTTCATTTACATTAAATTCTATAGTACTGTTTGGTGTTTTACGCACAGTCAGGTTAGTGTCATCTGCAAATAAAACACTCTTAACTTTGTCGGATAAATTTCCAGGAAGGTCATTGATGTATAACAGAAAGAGGAGGGGACCTAAGACAGAGCCTTGTGGAATTCCATGTTTTATTTTCTCCCAGTCTGATGAAGCATCTTTACTTATTTTAGAATCAAAAATTGAAACTTTTTGCATTCGGCTTTCAATGTATGATTTAAACCATTTACCTGCGGTCCCAAAAATACCATAGTATTCCATTTTTTTCAAAAGTAATTCATGATTTACACAGTCAAATGCTTTTGCAAGATCACAAAATATTCCTACAGGATTCATTTTATTATTCAGTTCCTCAAATGTGTTATTTAAAAATGAATATATAGCCATTTCTATGGATGATCCTTTTTTGAACCCAAATTGTGAATTAGTTAGGATATTATAGTGTGTAACATGTTTTATTACTCTACTATACATGACTTTTTCAAAAACCTTTGAGAATGTTGAAAGTAATGAAATGGGACGATAGTTGTCTACACATGTTACGTCTCCTTTTTTAAATAATGGTTTTACAACAGCATATTTTAGTCTATCGGGAAAAACACCTTGTATTAAGGATTCATTACAAATGTGAGCAAGTACATGACTGATACAGTCTGAACATCTTTTCAGTAATTTACTTGAAATATTGTCATAGCTGGAAGAATTTTTAGGTTTTAATTGTTTAATGAGTTTATTTATTTCTGAGACTGTTACTGGTGGCAATTTCATCTCCACAAAGCTATTTGGGAAAGCAGTCTCAAGAAGCCTTAGAGCACTATGTGGGGATTGCTTTTCTATGCCTAATTTATCTACTACTGACGTAAAATGTTTGTTAAATATTTCACAAACTTCCCCTACTTCGCTATACACATGTCCATTTTGTTCTATTTTTATGTCTTTAGAGTGATTTACAGTTTTTCCTGTTTCAGTCTTTATTATATTCCATATTGTTCTCATTTTATTGTCTGAATTTTCTATTTTCGCCGATATGTACTTGTTCTTGGCCTTCCTTATTACATTTCTTAGTATTTTAGAATAAAGTTTATAGTGAACTTTCAGCGCATAGTTATCTGATTCTCTCATTTTTAAATAAAGGTCCCTCTTTGTTTTACTAGAGATTCTAATACCCTTTGTTATCCATCCCATGCCCAGTTCATTGTTTGGAGTGTTGAGAATTTTCCTTTTTTTGAAACTACCTTCAAAAAGTGTTAGAAATATATTCAGAAAGGAATCAAATTTCGCATTAACACCCTGCGCATTAAATACTTCTAACCAGTTTTCATTGTTTAAGGTATCTATGAAGTGTTTTATATTATTTTCACTAATATTTCTTCTATAAACCCAGCTTTTCTTTATCTGTTTAACAGTGTTCCTGGACTCGATACATAATAGCTGGGCATCATGATCTGAGATACCATTTATTACTGGATGTATGCTGTAATTACTGCACTGAGAAATATTCATAAAAAAATTATCAATTGCAGTCCTGCTATTATTTTGTATTCTTGTAGGAAAATTTACAAGTGCTGTTAAGTTAAAAGACAACATCAAGGCTTCCATATCTAATCTATCATTGCTGTGATTCAGAAAGTCAACATTGAAATCTCCACATAATACTATTTGTTTGCTATTTGTAAAACTTAGTAGCAAAGACTCTAAATGAGATAAAAACAGTCTGAAATTACCTGAGGGGGCCCTGTAAATTGCTATCACTATCAGCTCTTCCTTATCATATTCTAGTTTAGTAACACAACATTCAAAGTGTTGTTCTATACAATACTTACTTACAACTACACTACTGCATTCAATATTATTTTTAACAAAAATGGCAACTCCCCCTTTCTCCATTTTACATCTGCAGAAATGAGAGCTTAATTTATAATTTGGGATGGACAGCTGAGATATTCCTGTATCAGACAAATGATGCTCAGATATACACAAAACGTCTACATTAAAATTTCTGGAATTTTGAATCTCTTCTAGGCTTAAGGTAATGTCATCAGTTTTACTAAATATTCCTCTTATATTTTGGTGGAAAATACTGGTCTGAACACTTTGACGCAATGACTTTGAATTGTTTATTTTATTATTACATACTGGTATATCAGTTGGAATTTTTAATTTCAACAAATTATGATCATCAGAGACATTAATTTCCTTAAGACATCTTAATAAATCTATTTTATTTACCCTAAAAAAGGCCGCGACTTAACACCATTTATCACAGGAATACCTCTTTCACTCACCTGGCATCCTCTGACCTCATCAGCAATAAGAAGCGAAAGCTTCCTCTTACCTCTGACATTCAGATGGAGTCCATGGCGAGTATAACTGTCCCTACCAATGCAGGCCACATCAATCAAACCAATGTGTGAATTAGCCGGCTGCCAGAGAACCCTTTCCAAGGATGCATTTGTACGCCTGATGTTATGCCACATCCAGGGTTTATCGTAACGCTCAAGCAAACCAACAAATCTCACACTTAATAATCATTTCTTTCACGTTTTCCACGTTTTCATAGGTTATTGATGTGCTAGGACGACCCATACGCTCGTCATCTTCAATGCCTTCACGGTTCTCTTGAAAACGCTTATACTATTCTTAAGCCTTGTTTTACTCATAGTAGATTCATCAAAAGCAATATTTAACATTTATAAAACTTTGTTGCACTTAATTCCATTTTTGTAGCAAAATTTAATGAAAATTCTCTGCTCCATGATATCTACAAAATAAAAAATCGCCGACTGTTTCAAAACGCGTGTTATCCTTTTAACAGCTGATAATAGAGAGTATACATCCAATATAGCTCAAAATGTATTGATACTTTTAAGACATGTTTGCCAACACAACTACGAAAAAATCCTGCCAAACGGTCTAATATAACCCGCGAAATTTCAAAATTCCCTTTACTTTCGGAACACACCACACAATAATTTAGACTAACAAAGCGTCGTCACTGGCATCGCAGCGAGTATTCACAATCTATTCAAACTTTCGACTCCACACACTAAGATATCAGATCAGCATCATCAAATTATTACTGCAAACAGTATCCATGGCAAACGCTTGAGTGATGCAGTCTCCATAATAACTGAATAACGAAATTTCTGTTTGTCGCGTGACAGCTTCTGAAGCCGTCAAAAGGTTTGACCAGTTGATCAACGACAAAATCTATTTAGTAGAAAAATTCTTTCTCTATGAAGATTTCCGCCACACCGTGCCGATTGTGCCATACACATTCAGAGCTGTTTTAGTTGAGAACCATATTCTATTTTTCTACGCTTGGCGTGTCCAAATCACTACCGAGCGGGGCGGTGTAACGGTTAGCGTTCTCGCCTCGCATTCGGGAGGACGGCGGTTCGAATCCCCGTCCGGGCATCCAGATTTGGGTTTTCCATGGTTTCCCCAAATCACTCCAGGCAAATGCCGGGATGCTTCCTTCAAAAGGCCATGGCCGAATTCCTTCCCATTCCTTGCCCCCCATCCTATCCCGTCTCTAAAAGACCTCGATGTTAAAAAGAGACGTAAAGCAGTTAAAAAAAAAAGTCCAAATCGCTTGAAATTGTCCCAAAATATGAGAGCTTTACCACCAGAAGCTTTGTTCACTTTACTTTCTCGAGACTTGGAAAACACAGTTGAACTACCAGCTGAGACTGCTGGTGAATGAACGCTTTTCGAGAAAATCTATGGCAACGTTAGCTGTATCTCTATTAAAAATGGAAGCTGCTACGGCCTTAGCCTACAATACGACCCTACCAAGACTACTAGCGGAAGCCACAACATGCTTTATCGTCAACGAATTAGTAACCGATAACGAAACCGTTCAGAACCAATTCTTAACATAGTTTGTTAACAGCCTTACTGTGTCTGGCTTACCTCCTAAAAAGTTAGCCTCGGAAGACATCACAGTTTTAAAGCACTTTCCAACGAGACAATATAAGTTGCTAGTTGAATTAGTTCATTAAATTATTTAAATCTTATAGTAACTATTTAATTACAGTTATTTTGATTGTTGTATAAATTTTGGTTCAGATAAATATGAAGTAATTATTTCCTCGTAGCTATTTTTAACACTATAGTCAACCTCTTTGCGGCTGCACTAAATTTGTTTACGTCAAGATAGACTTGAGTCGACTTGCGCCATAAAATGTGACGCTTCCTCCTTAGAACTATAACATAAACTACGTAGCTCCATTTTGACCTTCCCTCTCCCCCACGTAGCCAGACGTGGCTTTTGCCCCCCCTCCCCTCCGCGTAAAACGTAGCTTTTTCCCTGTTGATTCCAGAAGACATTATGTACTGTTTTCTCTTGTCAAGACTATCGTAAATTACTGTACATACGGAGATAGTTAAATAAATGAAATAAATATTCACATGCTGTTGTGTGTTCTGTACGTTATTTTAACTGTGATAAATCATATGACTGCAAAGCTACGTGGCCTGGCTTGGAACCCCCCACGTAGCCCAGAGTAGCTTTCCAGCAAACCCCCCTCCCACCAGACCGAACCACGTAGTTTATGGACGCTCCCAAAGAGCTAGTACTGTGAAAACTAAATCAAATTTAAATGTGTAATATGTTAAAACTGATTAGTTCACAAGTTATCCTAAACAGACTAGATAGAATTAGAAGAAGCCGAAAAGTGGATAGTGAGTTAATCCATTGTCGCTGAGTACTATGACGACTCTGATGAAGCATTTGACCCACCAGAAGGGAAAAGCGGTCTGGTTGCTCAGTATTTAAGGTGTCCAACTGGAAAGCGAAAGATCCCCGGTCTCGGGTGGTATTTTGAAGTATGCCAGAACGCTTCCGTGATTCGGATTCCATCTTAAGCCTTAGAGGTCCGCTATACCCGGTAATACTACCGATCAATTAACCTCGACAAGAGGCGCATTGCGCGACAAATCGAAAACTCTGTCACATGGGACCGTGCACAAACTACGTGGCTCGGTCCAGGGGGGGGAGGGGTTGGCTGGAAGGCTACGCTAGGCTACGTGGGGGGAGGGGGGGGGTTTCGAGCCAGGCCACGTAGCTTTCCTTTCATAACGTTTTTCACAGTTAAAATGAGGAATAGAACTCACAACAGCATGTGAATAGTTATTTCCTTCAGTTAATTATCTCCGTATGTAATTTACAATTGTCTGACAAGAGAAAACAGTACAAAATTTCTTCTGGAATCAAAGCGGAAAAAAGCTACGTGCTACGTTGGGGGGGGGGGGGGGTAGAGGCTAAAGCCACGCAGGGCTACGTGGGGGGAGGGGAGGTTCACAGGAGGCCAAAATGGAGCTACGTGGTTTATGCACGCTCCCCATGAAGGCCGTCTCCCAGTCAACAATGCAATACGATAATTGAATCCGTGTTGTTTTGAATGGGCGTATGTGACCATAAGTAAATTTTCGGGAAACTTAAAAAAAATTACAGAACCCTTATTAGAAATTTTTGTTTAGTTTCTACGGTATTGTCATTTGAAATATGTTACCTTAACATATCACACTATTTGAAAAACAATTTAAAAGTGTTTTCTCGCAATAATGGCAGTTCGGAAAATTTGAAAAGTTACGCCCTTTCAAAAAAATTTAAGTTTAAGTGGGATGAAATAACCTTGTGGACGTATAATTCTGCATTTATTTGTTAGGAATCTGTCAAAATACACATTAAATTAATAATAGTTAATTTAATAGGGACGTATAACTGAGTACTTTAGTACATTGTCTATACTAGGCTAACTTTATGTTTATACAAAGTATTTTTATTTTTCTTGACCTTTGGCATCTTCTTCGAAACAGCTGTCTAGAATTGGACCAGTAAAATAGCTCCTCATAGTACATGTCATAATCTTGTGGAATCTTGTTCTTCAATTTGTTTAAGTCATCTAACTGGTAACGAATACTCCCACATATGCCTCTTCAAAAGAAACTCATAGCTCTATCCTCAAGGATCAAAAAACGCCAGAAAAAACATAATGTGAAAAAACGTCGATTGAATTTGATTCTAACCAGAAGAAAAGTCCGTGCAATTACATACCAGCAAAAACAAAAATAAAACGGAGTGTCAGTGCTTGGGGAGTGTGCATATACCACGTAGCTCCATTTTGGCCCCCTGTGAACCCCCCCTTCCCCCCCACGTAGCCTTACGTGGCTTTTGCCTCTACCCCCCCCCCCCCCCCCACGTAGCATGTAGCTTTTATTCCCTTTTGATTACAGAAGACATTTTGTACTGTTTTCTCTTGTCAGACTATTGCAAATTACATACGGAGATAATTAACCGAGGGAAATAAATGTTCACATGCTGTTGTGAGTTCTATTCCTCATTTTAACTATGAAAAATGTTATGAAAGGAAAGCTACGTGGCCTGGCTCGGAACCCCCCCTCCCCCCCGTAGTCTAGCGTAGCCTTCCAGCCACCCCCTCCCCCCCCCTGGTCCGAGCCACGTAGTTTGTGCACGATCCTTTGTGACAATACGTTTCACAACCACAAGTGTAACCGGTGACGAAAAAGTCTTTTGTAGCCAACAAATCGAAAAAAGTCTCAGCGAAAAGAGTGTCGTTTCTTCAAAGTCCACCAGAGTCGGCAGACCCTACATTTACTATTCCGAAAGCTGTTTAGAAATTCAATAAACTGCTTTCTTAGCGAGCAACGTGTTTCATTAAATCCTTGTTTGTGTGTGTAGCGCCTGCTTTTACGAGCGCGCAGGCGTGTATTGTTCTGCGGAACGCGCGTGGAACTGAAACCAAACGCGCTTAATCGCGCATTCTCACAGCGATTGCTTCAAACCAGAGCTCACAAAGCCGGCTGCACATTCTTAACGGTCCTGCGAACGTGCTCTTTGTCGAGTAAGGCATTCGTTAATTCAGAGTTTTCACCGCATGGCTATTAATACATGCTGTAGTTAACATACCCGCCGGCAGTTTGCCACAAGGAGATACAACGAGTCTTGTTCGAACCTCTGACCGAGCCCGGTGGTGAGTGTTAACGCTCTGGTCTCGCATCCGGAAGGACGCGGTTCAAAACCACTTCCAGCCATCTAGATTCGGATTTTCGGAAATCACTACAGGCGAATGCCGCGATGTTCCTTTAAAGAAACATGCAAATTCTTCAAGTTTCTTGTATATAATTCGCTACTAGCTGTAATGACCTCGACGTTGACGACGCGTAAAGCAAAAATAAAATTCGGACCTCTGTTCTACTACCTTAAGGTACCCCACACACCGTACGATGACCTGTATTCAAGTGAAACTGTGCTTATATTGTGATTTATTGTCAGTCCTGGCCTAAAGATCTGATATTCAGCGCTGTTTGAAATTTTCCCTCTCGTCAAGATCGTTTTGTGTGAATTTTTACATGTCCACGTGATGTTTTTAGTAGAATAGCAGTGATAAACGCAGTAATTAAACAGGATTTATTTTTATAGAAGCAATCTATGTTTATTGATAAGTAAATTAAATTATACAATAATTTAAACCATTTAATGTGTGATAAAGCATGTTCGTCACTGTTTAATAATTACGAAATGAAAACGCCATCATGGATACAGCAAAAAAATTAATTAAATAACCTAATTAGTTGATTTCGAAACGAACTAAAAAGGGTTAGTAAAATTAAAAATCCATAAAAGGATTTACATGTTTCAGGTTTGAACTCTTAGTGCCTGAGGGAAAACATGTGTC
>CM061921.1:97337199-97365738 GCA_031002005.1 Vandiemenella viatica | reverse complement strand
CCAACATTTCATGAAATTTTTTCATCTGTTTTGTGTATGAAACGTGTTGTAGCAAAATTGTTCCAAAAAGGTGGAGTTCGAACAAAAAACAGCGTGCGAATGAAAGTTTCTCAGGAATCGCTAATTGAGGTTAAACAAGGGTGCACAACTGTTGAAACGTGTCATAACAGATGATAGATGATCAAACATGGTTTTGTGGGTATGATGTCGAAACTAAGGCTCAATAGTCCCAGAGAGGCATTCTGGATCGCCAAGACCGGAAAACGCTGGATAAGTTTGGTTAAATGTGAAGGTTATGTTCACTGTGTTCTTCGATTTTAAATGCCATAGTGCACTATGAGTTCTTGCCACAAGGTCAAGCTATCAATATGGAATACTACCTTCAAGTTCAATGCCATTTGTGGTGAAGCACCCCGAAGGAAAACGCCGGATTGGTGGGGGGGGGGGGGGAGGGGGAAACGGCACTGTAATGATGCCCAGGTTCTATATCGCCAGGCTTGCTCCGTGTGACTTTTTTCTGTACCCAAAAATAAAGAAACCTTTGTGGTGGGTGCCTTGGTGGGCAAACCACGTTACAATTATCTTTCATACCTTTATGATTAATAATTGTGGATTTTTAATTTTAATTTTTTATGAAGGAGTGAAAATTTATTAATTTTGCAAGAATCTCGACGTTAGTTGGAATTTAGGAAAAATTGTCACAATATGACATTTATTTTCTTATCACTGGCGATTACAAGTCTGAGCGAATTTACCGTTAACATTAACACAAATTGGCAAAATCATAAAAGCAACGCTCAGAGTTACAATTAGCCGTCATGAGCAAGCAAACAATTGTATATTTACTTTTAAATATCTCAGAATCAAAATGCAAGAAATAATGACAACTGGAAACAATAAAAAATACAAGTTATGACTACCTCAGACAAAGGTATCATAATACTGTGACTTTACAGTTAAAAAGAAAATCATGGGCGCCAGAATGAACAATATATCATTCGAAAATAACTAGTTCTGGCAAATTATGCCGCTAGCTCAGGGGTTTTTACAATTACAAAGTGAGAACATGGACCTATCCTCTCAAAGTCGCTTACGGGTTCTGTTTCACGGAATGCACAATCACATGGCTTGGTCGTAATCAATTACCATTGTAGTTCTGCGTCTGATGTCTGTGATGAGTGTAGCGGACCCACGATATGTGAGATTATCTCACAAGTCGGCTATAGGCATCTCTGGTCTGGCAATGCGCATCATCGCATTACCGGCTGTGTTGCGGTGATACGCTCGCTCCAGCAAGGCAAGCTGCAGTTAGCGAAAGAAGTCAACTTTCCAAGTCAACCTCAGACTGGTGCGATCGAAGTTAGAATGTCAGCTCCTCGCTCTTCGGTCCACGAGGAAACTTCTTGCTCCGCCCATTTGTAGTCTCGAAGCTCACATACAACAAAAATTCCCAGGATTTTGAGTTATACGCTCATTTTGATTGGATCTTCAGGTCGGCACCTAATGTCACGTGATATCCTCGATATGTGATTTGGCCAAAGATCAACAGAGGTCGGACATATTCGGCTAAGTTCGGGGAGAGACTCGGGTTTGGACGGCAGGCTTTTCCCGCCGGTGAGTACTTGTTGACCGCCATCCCAGGGAGCAGAGTGTGTGGTCTGGCAAATCCCAAATCCGCGACTTCTTGTCGCCAAGGCTCGGAACACCAAGATTAGCTTCAAGCCTACATAGCTCAATAATTCTTGAATATTCGCTTTACGATACACTGTATGTTCACCATTTCATTACAGTCCTCACTTGGAATCTTGCGTACTTTATAAAATTACAACAAAAATCTATTCACGTGGTCGCCCAAGATTTATGTAAATTACTCTTATATTATTACATATATAATAAAAAATGCACCTTGTAACGTGGCGACAGCGCGGCTCGTTACAATATGGCCGGCCGTTGGTGAAAAATGAAATTATGGTACAATAATTTTATTTTTAACTACCTAATTCTATCTCCATTGTGACTCAACAAAAACTTAAGCATTTTTTTAATTACATTAATTTTAAATGTGATTCCAATAACCATCGGTATTCCTGCCTTGTAAGGTGAATTATAACGGGAGCATATGTCCTTTTGGCCGTTTACAATTCTTTACAAACAGAAGCACGTGAATTCAGGTAGCCTTCCCAAATACAAAGTTATATTAAACACAATACTAAAATATACATGAAAAGAAATTATTTACATACATGTTTAAATAATAATAATCTTGAAAATAACTTGTATCAAATCTTATCATTAAATTAATAAAATGAAACACATTAATAAAACAAAACATTGTCAGAACACTTATGCAGAAAGTGGTTGAACTATACATTGTATTTACAATTTTAGCGTGATGTTTTACTTCATGTGCATAAAAATAATTCTGCCTTCAACAAACATACCCTATAGATGCTAGAGGTGAGTGGAAAAGATCTCATTACATTGCGCGGGTTTTAATCTCAAAACAACGGAATAGTTTAGTCGGATTCGGTGACGTGATTTGTGTCATGACCGACGTTAATTCAAAAGCAGTGAGAGAGAAGATGTGTTCGTGTTCATGGTCAAATATTACAACGGTAATCTTCGGATTTGAATGACGCGGCATTTACTCATAATTCAACGTGGTTGTGGAATGAACGATTGTAAGTACCTGTTTCGTTTGTTACGTAAATTATGAAACCTAACTCGTTGAATGTTAGGTGGTCTCCTAATTAGTCTCTTCATTGGTCGACATCTCTAACTTGTAATATACCGTCTGTGAAGTGATTGCGAATTTCATGGCGAATGGAAACCTGTATTTGCTCATGGGTATATGTAATGGAATTTCTATAAAATTTACCATTCCCATAGAGACATTATACACATAATGCGGTTTGACGTGAACTTTCATCATCGTCAACCAAAGTCGCTGTAGCATCTTTGGCGTACAAGCGGACCCCAAAATATCCATTCGGCACACAAATTGAAAGGATAATGAATAGCGTAACTATCATTCCTCCGGTAATATTACGATTCCTTCACAATGGGTCTATTGATGACTCGAGATTATCTCGACATTCAAAGAATATAATATTTCTCTTTTATTTAGGAGTTTATTATAATCCTCTTAACATGTCCGTATACTCCACGTTTTATGCCGAAACTCCATCCCAGTTAGCGAATATTTTTCCTTTTTAAACACTTATTCTCTGTAGCTTGTATGAAAAGGTAGTAAGCTTTGTGCATTAGAACGGTCTGATCTCAGGTTTTCCGTTTGCCAATACAAAGCAATTTGAGATTTCACGCCTAGCAGAATACTACGAATCTATATAAAGCACAAATACTAAACTTTCCAATTATTTTCGTTGAGTGCACACAATTCTGAGCAAAACATGTGCTGTCCAAACAATGACTGTTTTAATCTATTTTATGGAATACTATACAATTTACAGTTAGGGTACGCGAAATACCGCTAGAACGAGGCGTGGAACGACTTTGTTTTCCCTTTCTCCATTCATCCTGGGGTATTCGCTACCTGACAATCTCGGAACCTGCCGGTTGAGTTCAGCTGCCTCCCTGCGCTAATGAGCTCAGCTGTCAGAGGGTAGCTGTTACCAACTCTTTCGCAAACCGTTACTTTGTATTGAATGGCTTTAGGTTCTGGGCGTTATGAGGCCGGATCTCGGTTTGTCCGTCCGTCAACACGTAACAATTCTTCGAGATCACTCTGGCCACCAAATACGGCCAGAAATATAGCAGGAAAAACTTCGATATCACCAATAATCTATTGTTCACGTCTTTACCATCTGTGCAATTATCATATACAAAATTCCTTTTTAATTGAAGTTAGCATCAAATATAATTACTTTAACTTGCAAAGTTAGCTGAATTATTGAATATATCCCGTAAATAAAGTTTTTCCCTTTAGCCTTTATAAATGCAGTCGCCTTTAACTTTTTGCTCTTCGACCTCGCTCTATCGTTAGCAAAATAACAGCAAGGTATTGTGAAAGCTATCCTGTGTATCTGTAATCCTTCGATTTATGATTCCTAATTTCTGTGATGACTAATACAATTTGAAAAAATCTTTCTGGCAAGGTTTCGTGTTCTATAGGGAATTATCTATGGCACTATCGCTACCCTTGATAGATACACAAAACAAAGAAGTAAATTACGTTGATGAGATAACTTGCGATCTTCGATCAACACAGACAAAGCGATTTTACGCTCGCTGTACACTTCTGCTCAGAAAAGATATAATGCAACTACCTAAGGTAAAACGTTACATGGAACTCATGCATCACAAAATGTTGAAACCCTTTTCGTTTATGTCACAAAATACATCTCAGAAAGCATATCACAATATTTGTATCGCTGTCAGGTTCATTGTGATTGCGAAGACAAGAAATTGTGCTTGCTAATGGCGCTTCATTCTTCCGCGGGTGCGTATTAATTTATCTGGCTCAGGAAAACATTTAATATTTCAGGATTTGTACCAAATCAAGTCCAATTAACAGCGTGAAAGTCAAAAGTGACTATTAATATTTCACGTGGACAAAATATAAAGTTCGGAATAGCGAAATAAGCATTACAAATTCCGAATATGGAAACATCCTAAGTAGCTTTAACTGTAGGTGCAACTTTGGTAACTGGAATTCGTTTGAATTTTCCGTTTATCTAATCTTTCTAGCAAAACAGACGGTTTAGGACTAGCGAAACTGGCATCGGCGTTTTTCAAGCATGATTAATTTCGGTAAGGCGTCTAACCTAATAGAATATGTGTATACTGTACTGTACATTTAATTTTTTTTTTTTATGATCCAAATCGGTCAATTCATAGTCAGCCTTTTCGTCATTGTATTTGGCATGCTACACAACTTGTTGAACAATGCCTACAAGACGAATTTGAGACGTCCATGGATCTTCCTCTGGAAAATAATTCTGCGTCGCGAATATTCGTCTTTACCGCTTTCAACAGGATTTCGAAGGACGCAGAACCTTGGGCTTACAAGGTCACAGACGTTCGGCGGTTTGTGCCCGACAGCTAATGACATTCCTGGAACAGGTATAGTGTCCGTCGACCGACCGCACTTACTAACTGGTCCAGCTGACAATTGCGTCTTTTCTGACCGCAAGGAATGAACAAATTGTGTAGTGTTCCACACAAAGTTACGGACAGAAAAACTCCACGCGATGTTGATAGGCTGTGAATTCTGAGACTGATTTCGCATTTCTCCGAGGATTGGAAAACTTGCCGACTCTTGTCTGGCTTTCAAGAACGACATGTACTGTACATCTTTCATCTCCTGCCCTACAAATGTCTTATGCTTTACTGACAGTTTGCACTTAACTGTGGATCCAAGACAACTGAAATTGTTGTGTTTCTTGATTTCAGATATTTTTGCGTACAAACTGACAATTTCACTGACTAAGAGTTGAGTGGTGACTTTAACAACCGACTCACTCGCAGTCTGTAATACCGCATTCGGAGGATTTTGTGGAGGACTAAAATTATTACGTCCGGCTTCCACAAGTTCGTCCAGTGACAATTTTAACTCGCTTTGTGCCGTCGTAACGAGCTCGACCGAACTTACCACGGCAGTCACCTCCGAGTTAAGTTTTCGGAGGTTTTGTTCCGTATGGTCATTGACCTCGTGAACAAATTCCGAAATTTGCCCTAGGTTTTGGCCGTTCTCGTTTCGCATCTGTTCAATGGACAGGTCGGTGGCGTCAAGTCTTTTAGTCAACTGTTGATTACCCGATTGCAAAGAAGCACAGGTAGTTTTTACTTCTTCTGTGTCCCTTTCCAGCTTAGAAACAATTTTAGCTATCTCAGACTTGAATTCAGATATTTCTTTTGTGACCTCAGAACGGAAGGTGGATATTTTTCCGTCCAAATTTGTTAATATCGCAGCTTGCGAATCAAACCTCTGCCTAAGCAAATCCGAATTTCTCTTATTTTCCTCCTTTTGTGAATTAATTTGCAGGCTTCATTCCTGCTTTTGTGAATCAAATTGTTGGCTAAGGAAATCCGAACGCTTGTTTAATTCCAGAAATTGCTGGCTACTTTTCTGGCTCGATTGCTCTATTGCAGCCATCAACATGTTTAGTATTTGCGATGATAGGGGTGGTGATTCTACAGGAATTTGGGTCATTTGTTGTGTCTGTTCTGAATGTGCGGGAGTATTCTGTGTCGTCTCACCTACAGGTGACGGAAAATTTTCCATATCTTCCTGTGGCGACAAAGTAGACTGCGAACTATATGAGTGGGTCGGAACTTCAGAACTTACGTTCCCCTCCCCTGCAGCCAATATTCCGCATTCTGTTAACTGAACCTCGTTCATGATTTCGGGAGATTTTTGCCTATCAGACTGATCTTCCATATCGAAATCTTTTATCGTACGAGATCGTAGCTTCATATGAACACACAAACAATGAATTTACACCGCAATTGTGCAATGACGAAATCTAAATTCACTAGCAACAAAATACCGCGAATTTCAATACACACAAATACATATACCCCTCCAAAATACAGCAAGAGAAAAGCAACGATGAATCATGCAACACAACACCATGAAAGCAGACTTACTTTCAAACACATGGGCAAAACATGCGTGTCTTTAATTTTCTTAGCAGCTACCATGCATTAAGAAATCAACACTGACGTTACTCATTTAAAAATTTTAAACTGATCACAAAATTGTTACAAAAGTGTATTGCATCTCAATTGAAATACACAAATGAACTTCTTTTAATGCGTTGAAACAAAATAAATTTTATGCATTGAAACAAAATGAACTTTATGCATTAAAATATAAGTGAAACATCAAAATAAAATCTTGTATGAATATCTATTGACTACAAGAATAATAAAACTGCCAAAAGCCATGTGCAACATTCCATGAAACTTTCTGAATTTGGGCTCCAAATTGTATTAATTTGAATTAGTGCCACCAAGTTCGCAGACATTAAGTAGTAATGTCTCATCTGGCACCAGCGTTGGGCGACATTATGTGGTGGGTGCCTTGGTGGGCAAACCACGTTACAATTATCTTTCATACCTTTATGATTAATAATTGTGGATTTTTAATTTTAATTTTTATGAAGGAGTGAAAATTATTTAATTTTGCAAGAATCTCGACGTTAGTTGGAATTTAGGAAAAATTGTCACAATATGACATTTATTTTCTTATCACTGGCGATTACAAGTCTGAGCGAATTTATCGTTAACATTAACACAAATTGGCAAAATCATAAAAGCAACGCTCAGAGTTACAATTAGCCGTCATGAGCAAGCAAACAACTGTATATTTACTTTTAAATATATCTCAGAATCAAAATGCAAGAAATAATGACAATTGGAAACAATGAAAAATACAAGTTATGACGACCTCAGACAAAGGTATCATAATACTGTGACTTTACAGTTAAAAAGAAAATCATGGGCGCCAGAATGAACAATATATCATTCGAAAATAACTAGTTCTGGCAAATTATGCCGCTAGCTCAGGGGTTTTTACAATTACAAAGTGAGAACATGGACCTATCCTCTCAAAGTCGCTTACGGGTTCTGTTTCACGGAATGCACAATCACATGGCTTGGTCGTAATCAATTACCATTGTAGTTCTGCGTCTGATGTCTGTGATGAGTGTAGCGGACCCACGATATGTGAGATTATCTCACAAGTCGGCTATAGGCATCTCTGGTCTGGCAATGCGCATCATCGCATTACCGGCTGTGTTGCGGTGATACGCTCGCTCCAGCAAGGCAAGCTGCAGTTAGCGAAAGAAGTCAACTTTCCAAGTCAACCTCAGACTGGTGCGATCGAAGTTAGAATGTCCAGCTCCTCGCTCCTCGGTCCACGAGGAAACTTCTCGCTCCGCCCATTTGTAGTCTCGAAGCTCACATACAACAAAAATTCCCAGGATTTTGAGTTATACGCTCATTTTGATTGGATCTTCAGGTCGGCACCTAATGTCACGTGATATCCTCGATATGTGATTTGGCTAGAGTATCTAACAGAGGTCGGACATATTCGGCTAAGTTCGGGGACGACTCTGTTCTGGCGGCCGGCCTTTCCCGCCCGGTGAGTAACCTTGTTGACCGCCTATCCCTAGGGAGCAGAGTGTGTGGTCTGGCAAATCCCAAATCCGCGACTTCTTGTCGCCAAGGCTGGGAACACCAAGATTAGCTTCAAGCCTACATAGCTCAATAATTCTTGAATATTCGCTTTACCAAGATACACTGTATGTTCATCATTTCATTACAGTCCTCACTTGGAATCTTGCGTACTTTATAAAATTACAACAAAAGTCTATTTAGGTGGTCGCCCAAGATTTATGTAAATTACTCTTATATTATTACATATATAATAAAAATGCACCTTGTAACGTGGCGACAGCGCGGCTCGTTACACCTTGAAGGGCCGTCGTTTTACAAGCATAGATGAAATTAAAAGTCCATCGCTGAAAGATCTCAAAGCTATCCCAAAGATCGAGTTCCAGAAAAGTTTTTGTGATTGGAAGAAGTGCTGGAATAAGGTGATAACATCTGATGGGGACTATTTTCAAGGGGATAACATCGACGTGGGCGAATAAATAAAATTCTTACCAAAAAAAAAAATCGTTATTTTTTTTTATAACCCACCTCGTACGTCTGCAAGTGCTGTCAGACAGATGACGGTGTTATCCGATTCAATAGATTTCATTGCGGACGCAACCTTGTTGGTCACTAGCCGGGGCGTAAAACTGGTCAAGTTTTGAACCCCTACCAATGGCATGCAGTTAAAGACAAATGATTTCCTTCAATTTTACATTTAAATACAAATACCGATCCCTGTAGCTGGGTCGGACCTTGTATTCAGTAGGTCACGGGTTCAAATACCCATGTGGCCTGGTTTCGGTTTCCCATGGTTTCATCAAATTTAAATGCATGTTTCTGGGCGAACCGATAAATAATGACCGTTAGATTACTTGTCTACCGATTCGTGCACTTAGAAACATTCAAGTAAAGTTCGCCTCTTAGTTGGTTTTGGTTATTCTGCATAAAGTCAAATCTCTTGCTTCTACGCGAACGCAGATACTGACTATTTTAGGAATAGGTTTCATGAACTGTGCAGTAGCCTGAATACTTCACGAATCGCTTAATGATTTGACACGTACTGTAGAATGATCATTTTGCTCCGCACCGATGTTATGTGAAATTTGATGATGCCGGTCAAACTCGCCTTTAGTACATACCAATATATAAACCGAGAGGTCAAGAAATGCATCAGAAACTGAAAACCTGAGATCACCCCCTAACTGAGAAGCGACGATGAAATATCTTTCACGTAGAGGAGGGCCTTCGTTGGTCATAGATATAATAGCTGTACCAGTTTTAATGCGCTCGCCACTCATTTGGTCATTTGGTGGTTTTTTTTTTCCATATATGCCCATATCTCTCTTATGTTAATTCAGTGGAAAGAAACTGGAGCCTGTATTAGTGTGTACACGTGCAGTAAGTAACATTTCTAAGGGTCGCACACACTTTTTTCTGTGTATTTTCCTGTGTATTTTTTTTATGTTTCTGATGTTTCTTACGCATTCGAATAGACGAACGATTATTGCATTTGTACAGTAAATAGGCACTACATAGTCATTTGTTTAAACCGATATCAACATTGATATCAACAGTTTAAACTAAAATAATATGAACCATCATGATTGTAAAACTCGGATACGTAGTGTTTTACAATGAATTCTTGATGTTATCCTATCTTGTATTTATATCACAATCAAAGAGATTGCTAGAATTAATTCTTGTATATTGCAAAGAAACATTATCGCTGGCAGATAGCGTACCAATAGAAGGTGATTGATGTTTTTGCAGGAACATAATGAAGGAGAAGAGCAAAAACGCGGCGCGCAGCCGGCGTGAAAAAGAGAACGCCGAGTTCTTGGAGCTGGCCAAACTACTACCGCTGCCTGCAGCCATCACCTCCCAGCTGGACAAGGCCTCCATCATCAGGCTTACCACCAGCTACCTCAAGATGAGACATGTCTTCCCAGACGGTAAGCACTCCTCAATACATATCCTCACTGGCATTCGGCTAGTTAGGCCATACAGCCAGCTTAAGCGTGATTATGAGGCTTTCAGTGTTTAGAACGGAATACCGGGGCGGAATTAAGTTCGAAGCTTTTCGATGTCAAGAAGGAATTGCCAGGAATCGGCAATAAGTAGAACTAGACCAGCCGATTGCTGCTCAACTACGGCAGCCATGATAGTGTAGTTTTCTCGGAAGTTAGTCTGTGAAGTTCTCTTCTCCTGAATGTTGTTGTTGTTGTTATTTGGATTTTAGGGCGCGTCGACGACGGGGTCATTAGTGCCCTAACAAATACCAGGCGTGACAACGTGGCAAAATTGCCGTCTGTGTGGCCGATTGTAAAGGGTTCGGCCACAGAGACAGCACAATAAAATACTCTTCTCCTGAAATGTAACTTCTAATTTTTTTTTCTAACCAAGGAACTATGCATATTTGTTTACATTACAAATACAGTTAGTACATGGATGAAGTACGTTTAATTGCCTTTAATTTCGTGTAGTTAAATGTTTGTTTACATATCTTTATCGAGTGATTTTTCCATCCTAGCCTAAATTATGTCTCTGGGGCAGAACGGGTTGGGCGGAATGGGGAAGTGTACCCCATTCTGCCCTGCTCTTGGTGTGCTAGTAGGTGGCAGTTGATAACAGGGCTTTTTCATTTTATGTTTCACCTGAAATTCTAATGCCTATTTCAGAAGTTAAAGAAACCACAAAAATGACGAATCGGAAGAGGTTGAAGGCCGTTCTTTTAATATATTCCCCATAAAAAATAAGAGATAGACACTACTATTATGGAAAAAGAGACTGGAGAAAAAGCAAGGATAAAACCATTTAAGAAAGAAGATGAAATTAACAATAGAAAAAAAAAACAAAGCGACCGAAGATAAATGGGAAAAAAGGAGCTCAAGAGAAAACCCAACACTAACGAGAATGGTTCTGAAGATTATTCTGACCATGATTGTTTATATTGCGGCGAATTTTATTTAAAGTCAGTTGAATGTTGGGTAACTTGTTCCATGTGCTAAAAGGGGGCACACAATTCCTGTGTGGCAATGGATAGCGAAGATGATGAGTCTGTCCTAATGCGTGAATTTTGTGATAGGCTTAAGAAAATTACAGTTAGACCTTTATAGTCACTTAAAACAAAATGAATATAGAGCAAAGTTATTTTTTCTGCATTTCCACCAGTTTTGTATGTTTATAATTACTTGTTCTTACTACCCCGATCTGCCCCATACCATGACATACCAAATGACATAAAGCTATGTTTCTGAAAAAAAATATGTATATTGCTCTTTAGTTTTCTCACAATATTATTGTATTTTTGTAATTAATACATTATAACGTGTTCATAGAAAAATTTGCAGCTCCCTCAATTAACCCTTTAGTATTTTTAAAACACACACACCAGTTAAACACTCATGCCCTCGGCCGGAATCAAACCGGCAACCTTCGGTACGCGGAGCCAGTATCCTAGCTCCTTACGCTACTAAGATCGATATACCTAGTAGTTATAATTAAGCTTTTCCTATTTAACAAGTTGTAACACGGAAACTAATTACCGTACGAGTACGAAACTTGGTAGCATTAATGTCAAAGGACATGGGGAAGAGAAATAATGCTGAATGAATTCCATTGAAACACTTTTAATGTGCTGCTACGGTACATCGTACCATTACATGACGGTACCATTACTGCTACAAAAGTGGCTCAATATGGCGCCCATCAGTGTCAAGAAGAGCCTGAAAGCGCAGGATTACATTCTGTACAGCAGAACGAAGAATGTCCGTAGGTATGCTGGCTACATCTCTTGATATGCTGCGCTTCAGATCAGCACATGTGTTAATGTTCCCCTGTTAACCCTGTCCTTCAGGTAGCCCCACAACCAGAAATCACAGGGATCGAGGTCAGGTGATCGTGCCGGCCAAGCATTTGGAAACGATCAGCTGATAGTTCGATTGTTTCCAAATGTGTTTCGAAGAAGCAGTTGAACGAGCGATGTGCAGGGGGGCCCCATCTTGCATGAAAACTGTTGAGTTAAATGCGTCTCTCTCCTGTAGGGCGGGTGTGACATGCTGGCGATGAATATCGCAGTAACGCTGGTCAGTCACAATGCATGTCTTTGGTCCTTGAGCGCAAAAAAATGACGGCAACTGGTGGCCATAGATGGAACTAGACGGTGGCGCTGTGACGCATGGAAATAATGCACCCCATACTCGACATTAATGCTACCAAGTTTGGTTCTCGTATGGTAATTACTTTCCGTGTTATAATAGAGAAAGTTTAATTATAACCACCCGGTATAACGAACACAAGAAAACTTTCTGTGCATGTCAATAACAATGGATACTTTGACCTCTCTGTCCGGTTTTGTCCAGTATTTAGGATTCCACACTGATTCAACCTACGCGATTGCTAATTTCACCATATTATGCGTACCACCTATCCTTATTATTGTTTTTAGATATTTTTCCATAATCACATACCCGGCAGTACGTGATCCACAAAACGAGTGAAAACAGTTAAATCATTATCTCAGTTTAGATAATAGTAACTTGAGCTCTTGTCAACATATCACCCATAGATAAAGCAGATGGGCTTTCAATAGATTCTTATTGAGCGAAACTTCAGCACTGTTTAATGTAATCTGATATAAATACAATTCGAACTATAATGAATTGGAACGCCAAATATTAATGGCGATTACATTGAGGTAGATCCGAAAGATATCAGTAGTTCTGGCGTCGATAATGCATGATCACGTTCCCACTAGGTAGCAACATATCATATCACAGTGTGTTTTCTGAGCGCTCTGGTGGCTCAGTGGCTTCACGTTGCCAGGGTCGCCGGTTCGAGTCCGGCTGCGAGCATGGGTGTAATGTCCGTCCTGTGTTGTCTCCACTGAAAAACGATAATGTAGTACAGACAAAGTCGAATAAATTAAGATAAACTTACAGATGGCTGAGATGGAAAAAAAGAAAGCTATAAAAAATTTTTTAAAAAATTGCTAATGTGTCTTACTGGGGATCGAAAGGTTCCCGGTTCGAATCTCTGTCTCGGCGGGAATTTTCATAGGCCTTTAAACCGACCTTCACCTCTGACACAGCTTGCTGTGTAATGTGAAATACGCTTCCGTGGTTGGGATTCCATGTTAAAGTGTAGGTCTCCTGTGCCCGGTAGGACTACCGGGTTAGGCTAACGTGGCTTGACAGAGGTAGGATGCGTAATCAATAGAAACCCTGTCATCAGGTCATTACGGCCACGCGGAATTGTTACTATTTAGTGTATTCTCTAGAATAAGGAGCTTTTTGTTTCTGTTAAGGAACCATGTCATCATATCTAAATGGTTCATAATACGTTCCAAGTGTTTTCCTACATACTCGTGTCTGTTTCAGTTGACAAATAAACAATTGCTACAGACGAGTAGATTCTTCTTTGATCCTACTACAAACCGCTAACCTCGCTATTCATCGTATGTCATTCACGAAATTTTCCTACGGCCACGTAGTATTATTTAGAGTTTTCGAGACCTTGCCTACCAGAGGATTTGTAATGTGCCACAGTAGTACATGTTCATAAATGAGAGGAGAAAGGTAGGACTGAGTAGCAACTAGTTGTACCTGACAGGTAAGCAACTTGATGGAGAAACTTATAAACCGCCAAGTTAGAACTTTCTGTTTTACATTTGATAGCAAGCTTAACTGGGCAGGACACATTGCGCACGTGGTAGGAAAAGGTTTCAAAATTCTGCACTTGTTGGAGAGAGTCATGAGGGGATGTACGAGGGAAGTAAATGAATTGGGTTACAAAACTTTGGTCAGACCATTGTTTGAATATGGTAGTATAGTATGGGGCCCACATTTTGAGTATCAATTACAGGGTGCAAAAAAGGGCTGCTACATTATCACAGAATCTAAATTATCACAGAATGTAATCAGTAACGGATATGTTAAAAGAGCTGGAAAGGGATTCATTGCAAGACAGGAGGAGGGTGAAGAGGGTCATGGGAGTGTACAAGGCGTATACTGGTGATGAGGCATGGAAAGATATTGGTGTAGGTATGAAAAGTAGTGTATGGAAGGGAAAAGGTGACCATGACCACAAGCTGGAACTCGATTTCAGGCAGAAGGGTGTGTGAAGATTCTCTTTTTTAGGTAAGGGTGTCAGGGATTGGAATAAGTTACGAAGGGAAATGATGAATAATTTACCAAAAACGTTGAAAGAATTTAAAGTTGAAATTTGTGGAGGGCAAATGTAGGTGGGTGCAGGAAGGTGGGAAGATGGGTGTTAAGGGAAATTGCCACCTGAGAGTGTGCTCCATAGCAATTAAATTAAATTAATTAGAGGAGGAAGTGCTTTGCAAATGAGCAATTAAAGTATAAGTGAGGTTTTTATGTGACTGTCCAAATACTTTCAGATGATATCGGCAAGTTGATTGTGTCGCAAATAATCTGTCCAAGCCTTCGGACAGGTTGATCAAGGTTATAATATCGGGGTAAATTAGTTTGTGTCTTGCTGTGTTGAAAAATTCTTTAGAGGTAGGAAGCAAAAATACAGGTAAGGAAATGTGTAAAAGAATTGGAAGTGAGGCGTGCCACAGCAACGTGTATTATAACTGTTGCTATTCATTATACGAATAAATGATCCTGTTTGTTATTTACAGGTAAAATTTCGTTTGCTTGGAAATTATTTAACTTTGTAGAACAGCACTAAGAGGAGAGAGGATTCTGGATAGATACAGAGGGAAATAGATTGGATACATTTTGAAAAGAAAAAACAAACGCGTCACGCACGAAATAAACGGAAGACAAACAAGAAACACAAAACAGCATCTCATAGCGTTACACAGTCGAAAGTAAACAAAATAGACCAGACATTCGTACAGAATATACAGTGCAGTGCAGTGTAGTGCTAGTTTACTTGTGCTGAACAAGCAGAAAATGATCTGATACTCAAAAAGCAAGCAAAGTCACCACTGCAGAGGATGCTGGATAAATAGAGAAATATATCAAAAATGTAAGTAGATTATAATTTATATAAATATTCAGTACTGAAAGTGTAAAACTCAAACACATTGTAACGTGTATACGCAATCAATAGGAGAAATCGCTGAAGATGCTTCATTAAAGAACTGAAACGCGTTCGGAAAGGAGGTAAACAAACAAACATTCGATTGCTATTGCAGTATTTATTTATCAGTCTACGGTTTTATAATTTAAAAGTTCACCGAAAATGAAATGCATAGAAAGGGAATAAGATTGAAAATCACTGGATTTTAATATTTAGAAGATTTGCGTCTTGTATTTAAAAAGGAGAAATCCTACCTTGTTGTTCAATAATCTTCATTTTTATCAAATGTCTTCCCCAGCTTAATTGGCATTAAACTGTTTTATTCAACAAACTGCATAGCTACGGACTTGCGACATGATAATAATAGCATTCAGCTGTTACCTTCACTCGTTCATTGCTTTAGACAGTGACAGATTTGCCCAAACTTTTTCAACGTTTTCATTTCATTTCAAAACCTTTAAAGGTGCAGTCAAATTTATGGAACGTAGACACGACTGTTCCAGAGCAAGCAGGTGTTACAGCTATTGGCAAAACTTCTATGTTCAAACTAGAAGCAGCAGATTCCGAATTAAACGATTACGTCAAGTTGATTTCTTTTTTTTTTTTTTTTTTTTTTTTTTTACTTATGGCTTTATGCCTCGTCGACGTCGAGGTCATTAGAGGCGGAATGGGACTGGTGACGAGGAACGGGAAGGAATTTGGGGCCATGGCCTTTTTGAAGGAAGCATCCCCGCATTCGCTTGGAGTGATTTGGGGAAACCGTGGAAAATTCAAATCTGGATGCCCGGACGGGGATTCGAACCGGTGTCCTCCCGGGCGCGAGGCCAGAGCGTTAACCACTCACCCACCACTCTTGGTGGCACGTTTAATTGACTTAGCAGTTCGTGATGCTAAAGGCAATTTTATTCCGTAAAGTTTCAAATTATTGTTAAGTGTTTTTACCGTTCTTTAACCGTTTAATGCTTCATTCCTATTATTTTACAACTTCAGATAGCGATATTCACTCACTAGTTTATAGAAGTTGTTGCATTATCAACATGCCGTGTTATTCTGCCACACCAGCGCCATCAAAAGGTACGATACCGTAGAAAAAAATATGCATTGTAACAAATATTGTTCATTTTCATATTTAATACTGTTTGTCTTTAACCGAGCGCGATGGGTGAGCGATAACTCTCTGGTCTCGCATTCGGAGGGATGTGGGTTCGAATCCCCATACGGCCATCCAGAATTGCATTTTCCATGATTGACCCAAATTACTCCAGGCGAATGCTGGGATGGTGCCTTTGAAAGACCGTGGTCGAATTCCTTCCAGTTCCTTGCCTCTAGTCCTCCCCGCCTCTAATGATCTCACGTCGACGAGGCGTGCAGCCGGGAAAAAAAAAATTGAGTTCCAAGGGAAAATAACTGACACTTCAGCATTACAAACCACAGCACAAGCTTCTGCCATTCAATGTGCGGAACATCAATCAATGTCGATCAACAATAGAAAGTACATGGCAAATTTTATGGTGATGGCATGGTGGTGTGACGGTGAGTAGAGAGCTACTTGTCGCCTGATCGGCCGCTTTGCGACTGTTGAGATAGCGAGGGGTGCATGGAAATGAGGCCGGCTGCAAGGTTACTGCGATTGGCTTCATTTGGGCTAGGGCACGCCGACCAGCCGCCACCCCCGCCATCAGACGCGTAAGGAGCAGCCACACATACAGCACACGGGGAACTTGTTGCTGGGTTCCCACGTTCAAACCCCGGTCTGGCTACCCACATCATGCACGATTCAATTTAGACTCATATATCTCCAGAAAGGATCTTGATCGAACTCGTTTACGTTCTCTATTTTATTTCTTCATACGAGTAAGAAACCTGGATTCAATTTGCAAGCGTAGCCATCAAGACTTCCGTTTTCCCATATCAGTTCATACTACGGTAAGGTTTGTTCAGTGTCATACCTTAGGGGTAATTTCCTTTCTCGCCTTTTGCAGCCATTCAATAAACTACATTCATAATCACGAACTCTAATGAACTGTATTACGTCAGTTCACAGATCTCCAAAACATCTACTACATTGTACAGTACAATATAGGGTTATTCAAAAAGGAGCAGATTTTTGCATTTTTTAAGAGAAAATTTCTATAGAAATGTTTGGACGGGGTTTAATCAACAAAATCCCGACTGACCGTCACCCACATGCTATGACATGTTGCGTGTATCATATACGTGTTGGACGCTTTTTGGATGGGTAAAATCTTATGCGTTCGCGTCACCAACATGCTAGTGCTAGCAGTATATCCGTAGCTATAAATATGGTGTGGTGTGCTTGGACAGCAGTGAAAGTGTAGCTTATACTTGTATCTTATATATAAAAATCGATTTTTTTGCCAATATTCTTTATAAAAACACACAGTTTTAACACGATTTTGATGGAACTTTGCATACGTATACTTCCAAACAAATAGAAATTGAATTTGATTTACAAAAATCTAAACCCTCTCCTCCTTTTACCCTCACCTTAGTTTCTGTCAACGTTGCTCATACAAACCCACAGTTTCCATCCCATTTCGATAGTACTTAGCACACCTATACTTCAGAACAAGGCGCTGGTAGCTCAGGCGCCAACTTCCGAGGTTTCTCTCTCCGGTTGTGGGTTCAAATCCCAGGGCGAGCAGGAAATTTTTGGAGTTGTATTTGATTATATGAGCTACGCCGGGACGTTCCGTAGTTCTGATTCCACATTAAACCGTACCCTGTGAGGAAAGGACTTGGCCTTCCTGCCCCTGACACAATAGCTTGGTACATCTCCTTCGGGAAGGTTCGACCAACCTTTGGGTTGTGGATTAAGTCCGATTTTTAGTGAAGTGAAAACGTCTCTATGGACGTTGGACGATTTTTAGATGGATAAAATCATATGCGTTCGCATCACCTACATGTTAGTGTTAACAGTATATCTATAGCGGTCTGATGGCTCAGTGGTTAAGGTGACTGACTGCGGAACGGAAGGCCCCGGATGGAATCCCTGTCTCGGCGGGGATTTTCATAGACCCTTAACCCGACTTTCACCTCTGACACAACTTGCTGTGTAATATGAAGTACGACAGAACGCTTCCGTGGTTCGGATTCCACGTTACACTGTAGGCCCCTGTACGTGATAACACCACCGAGTTAGGTTAAGGCGGCTAAGACAGGGGCGGAATGTACAGCCAATAGAAACCCTGTCATCAGGTCATAATGTAGCTATAAGTATGACGTGTTGCGCGTATGATATTCAAAGTTTTAACTTTTCACTTCTGTCGGCAGTACAGAATGACTGCCAATTGTTTTTTGTTTCTCACAAATTATAAATAAGTGCTACACATGAGAGGAAGGTTCAAAGTTTGTAATCCCGCCTATTACTTCCATTTTCTGCCGCCAACAGCGCTGCTGTCTGTTTACGCGGAAACTGTGATGCCACAGGGGAGTTGCAAAAAGTGAATACATTGTTGATGTGGAGGGTGCATTCGGTCGTAAGTTCAGAAAATTACCAGCTCGTCATAAACAGATTTACGATTCGCATAAGAAATTCATTGAAGATGGGTGCATATGCAAAGGGAAAAGCAATGGTCGTCCTCGAACGTCAAATGAAGACGTTGAGTGTATCCGAATAGCTTTCACAAACGCTGCTCATGTCGAAGGGGTACAGTAAAACATTGAACCTTCCTCTATCCAGTGATATGTGGCAGGCAGTTACATCTTTCAGAGGTTGCGAGAAGTAAAAATGCAAAATATGCTCCATATTTTTGAATAACCCTGTATATCGTTGGCTACCTAGAATTATCATATACAATAGTGCGGCTTTAACATAATTACTATGAGCGCTGGAATCGAGATCATCTAACAAGATTTAACAAATACGAAAAAGAACATTTTAAAACAACGAAGCTATTTCAAGTCCGGAAAAAGAGGAATAATGAACAAATGTTTTGAGCATTCATGAGGAAACGTATGAGTGTGAACGCCATATCGTGGAATAATTCATAAATTAGGAACCACATTCATAGTTGCTCTTGACGTCAGGTCCTATGAACTACATGTCTCAGTTATATTCTGGGTCACGTTACACATATTACGCTCCAGAAGTGCTTGTTTTTTAAAACATCTGATTGATGTTTTCCTTACTCCTAATTGGAAGCAATGAAATAATGTGTCAACTTAAACTACCACCCTATGTCGAGGTCATTCAAGGCGGGAAAGGACTGCGGGCAAGGGACGGTAAAGAATTTGGCCATGGCCTTTTGAAGGAACAATCCCGGCATTCGCCTGGAGTGATTTGGGGATACCATGGAAAACCGCTGTTCATGTCATACGTAGGCATTTTGCCCTCAGCTGTAAAATATATCGCAGTTTGGCCTTCGTTTCTTTTAGTGAACCGAGAGTGGTGGGTGAACGGTTAACGTTCAGGCCTCGCATTCGGGAGGACGCGGGTTCGAATCCCCGTCCGGGTATCCAGATTTGGGTTCTCCATGGTGTCCCCAGATCACTACAGGCGAATGCCGGGATGCTTCCTTCAAAAAGGCCATGGCCGAATTTCTTCCCGTTCCTTGTCCCCAGTCCCATCCCGCCTCTAATGACCTTAGCCGTCGACGAGGCGTAAAGCCAAAAGTTTTAAACAAATATTTTAGTGTTTAGTTGCAATATATTTTTTCGGTTTAGGAGTAAACCAGCAGTAATACAATGACGTTAGATACCACATAACTTACTCTAAACTGATAACTTCACAAATAATCCATCAACAAAAGGCCGAACAACATAATTAACTACATTGAAAAAACTTTGTTCAGTTGCATTGAAAGATTGGGCTGGGATTGACTGGCAAAAATGCGACTTCGGTTTCGTTTGAATTTATTGGTGAATATGCGAATATCTTCTTTCATTTACGAGTGCGACGTAATACTTCGTTCACCAACCTATTTAGGTCGCAATGACCGGAGGGATAAGATTAGAGAAATAAGATGCCATACTGATGCTTATATGTATTTTTTCTTTCCTCGGGCTATTCGGAATTGGAATGGAAAGAGTTAGTTTTTATGCAAACACTCACTGCCACAAACAATATTTGTGAATTTCAGAGTATGGATATAGATGTAGGTTTCCTTTCAGCACAAGTAATTAACTTAGATATTATTTAGAAAGGAAAACCTTAAAAATTAGCAAAATGCGTAAACTTCTAACATAATTAGTATAATACATTGAGCAGAATACAACAACATGATTTTGAAGGACAGTCGTATAATTGCCATTTGAATGGTCGTGTTTGCGTTCCCAGAACATGGAATATATTTATTTTATAAAATAAATATTATTTTATTGGAGAACGATTTTATGAAAAAATAATGTAACAAAATTATTTTAAAACTAAAGAAAAACGTACTAGGCCTTACCATCTTCACAGAAAACTGTTCCAGACATTCGAACAGGAAAATATCAGGATTAGCCAAAATTCCAAATTCAAAAAGTTGAATCCCTGATTATAGTACATACTGGATGGAACCACGCAGCAGAAAAGTAAATAAATCGGTTATGTCAATCAACTGAAAATAAATCAAGCAGACAGTATAGAAACAGTATTATTTATAATATTTTTACAATAATACTTTCAGCATGCATGTACTGGAAAAAAGACCATCTTCAAGTTATAATCGTCCGTTGTTTTATTGAATAGTTTCCTTTACTGAATTCGCAACCGTTTATTTAGCGCTGTAGATTGTTCACTTCACAGTAATCTCACCTCACTCTCCCTTACCTTAACCAGCGCACAATGAGGACTGTTATCTTGAAGACATAATGGCCGATGTAATGATATGTGTCGGCATGCCCCGGCCTCCACCCTCGAATATTCATGCGAGGGTGCCCGCCCTCTTGTGTTGCGCTTTTCAACTCCCCTCACCCGACAAAACACTAACAAACTGCTGTGCACCCCACGGCTGCTTGCAAATGAGCGCAGCCATCTTCCTTCTCACAATTACACTTTTCTCTCTGATTGCTCTTTCTAAAACACATAAACGATAGTTCTACCACCCCTCACGTTCCCATTAGTTCAAGCTTACGCTAATAGTGTACTGACTGAAATTTTTAATTTTTGAAGAAGGGTCATAACTATAAGAGGAAGTTCATTAACTACGTGGGGTGTTTTTCCCAAAATTAGGACCCCCCCTCCCACTTGGTGAGATTTGGTAATATGTGGTGAGACCCCCCCTCCACTTTCACGTGAGATTTATCTGATAATTTTAATTTTTAAAGCATTAAATTTATTTGATATATAAATGTACTAGCTGTTACCCGCGACTTCGTACGCTTGGACTTACAATTTCATTGCTAGAATTGGATATAGAAAGCTGTAAGGTATGTAAGATTTGTCCCAAAAAACACGGAGTCGGCATAATATGACGGGAAAGCCATCACTATATCATTCTACCGTCAATCCTGTCTCATGAAGAGAATGAATTTCCAACATGTTTAATAACAGAAAAAAATGAAGATGCACGGAGGTGGGAGGGGGGGGGGTGCGGATTATCTCAGGGCAGCTTCATTTTCAGCTTGGACTTCTCTTCTTCACTGGTAGCTATAGTAACGTAGCTTTTCGCTCATATTATTTGTCACAGTTAAAATGAGATACAGAACACACAACAGCTTGTGAATATTTATTTCCGCCATTTAATTATTCCAGTATGTAATTTATGATAGTCTGACAAGAGAAAAAAGTATAAAATGTCTTCTGGAATCAATTGCGAAACGTGGGGGAGGGAGGGGTTGAGACAAATGCACGTTGGGCTACGTGGGCAGGAAAGGGGAGGGAGTTCACAGGAGGCCACATGGAGCGACGTGGTTTATGGACGCTCCCTATGAAACGATGAAACAATTAAACAATAATTTTTAACCTCGAACTCGACCGACAATCAAACTGCCAACTCTCAAAATTCGCGTAAGACATATGGAATCCGAAATCAAGAGTCCATTTAAAAGACCCGCCAGTGTGGCTGCGCGCGGGATCTAGGAGGTACAACGGGACCAGGTACGAGTCCTGTACCTCGCGTAGTCAATCAGTCCTGATTGCAATGTTTAGACGGTTTTCTGCAACCATCAAGGCGAATACTGGGACGGTACCCATTCTCAACCTCATAACCTACACACTTCAAAAACAAAAATACACTTCACCAGATGATGGCGACAGAGTATCCGATCGCCGAAACATTGTGTGTAAATACGCTGTTCACTCGGCTAGTCAACCGAGAACATTACACTAATTTTGAACGCTGAGAAAAACTTAGTTCTTATGTAAAAATACACTTATCACGCACGTAGCATAGTTCATGTTTTGCAGAACACATCGATTAAATATATGTGGAAAGTAACGGGTTTACTACCAAGTAGTGCATGGTGTGACTCACATTGAGAGCAGCCATGTGAAAAACCTGCCTCAGAGCAGCATACTGACGATGATAATGACGCTAGTCGCAAGAAGATTTATGTTGCAGCTATTGCAGGAATGCTAGTTGAAGCAAACCATTATCAATAGCATTGGAGGTCATGGATACCAGCGCTGTTTGGAAAGTACTAGAGTTACTGACGACATATTGTTTTTAACAATATTTATGACTTGTATACACTGTATAGAACGCGAGAATGTTAAGAAAATCATTTCGCTTTGAGGACAGAAAAACTATGTCATTATATTAAGAAAGTCATTTTGCTCCGAGGACAACGTCACCACTGCGAATGGGAATTTAAGTATCCACGTGATTCCCAAATTTCGATTTTTTATTCCTAAGTATAGCCCATCTCATAATCCTGTCACATTCCTAATGACACTGCCGTCGAAGATCCGTAAAGATCTAACTGAATGTTAATGTCTCTGTATTTCAGAGGTTATCATCTCTGTCCAAAGTCAAACTACCACAATTCTGATGAATGGATCAGTTGAGTTGCTGGGGATCTTTGATATCATAGCTAACCTAACCCTAAATTGTTAGACAGCGCGTTCTTCACAAGTGGTTTCATGTTCAAAAAGTAAAAGACACGCTAAATAAGAATTTGCTGAAAGTGTCATTTTTACAGCAGAGACGAATATAACCGAAAGTTAGTTCGATTTGGTTAAGATTGTTGAAATTGTTATCAGGCATCTGCCAATATATTTGGTGACAGGTTGATTATTCCTCATTGATTAGCTAAGAAATGAACAAAGTCTTATGTCCATCAGACCGCCTCAACGTCAACAATCTTCAAGTCTGCTAAATACAAATAGTAACTTTCCAAAACAGATGTCTCAGCAAGTAAAACTGACAAAATGTTATTCGTGTGTTACGTTTTCAAACGTTCTCATTGTGAAACTCACGAGAATTACTGTGTCACAATTCACCCAAAACTATCTCACTGATTAATCTGTCTCATTCAAACAAAAATATTATCATAACACGCCACTTATAACTGTAAACAAAATAATTATGGCAAATTTTCCAAATCTGAGCGTCGCCGGCTAAGCGAAGCGTAAGATTTACTTAAGTTATAAACAATTAACCAATTTTAATTTTAATTTTGTACGAAGAATGCGATACCCTTGAGATAATTAAACAAAAATGGTCAGCTTAAAGTTCAGACACCGATGCTTTACAGGATAATGAAGACAGCCGTAGAATGAGGAAACAGTGAAACGTAACGGGCGAAAGCAACGTGAATCACTAATAAAATGAGCCTCTTGATACACGACGACATTTTGAAATTAAAGGTGTGAATAAATATATTGTTGTCTGTTTCCAGAAGTATATGAACTAATGCCAATGGTAGACCCTATCAATAGTGGGAGATTGTCATTAGATATGTATTAGGTTCTAGCGTTATGAATGAGATTTACGGTGGTCAGTCACAGCAATGATTGAGTATAGAGTCCCACTTTAAGCAACGCAAGTGAATGATATTCCGAACATAGACATACAGCTTCAGATTTTCCTATGGTTGATCGGAGATTTAAGGGGGGCTCAGGAATGTAATTTGGGCCCTTTGGCATTTTTGATAAACGGATAATATACGGTGATTGTCGTTTATCTATGTTGTATGCTGTCGTTTCACGCGACATAAGAACTCAAATACTGTATTATTTTTGGGATTAATTCGTGTTTACTCGCGTGGGAAGCGAAAGGGTAGCTGATGCGACATAATACCTGCGTCCCATTTCGCGACACGTTCTGTTTTAATTCCGTGCGCGTGCCACACTTGAAAACATTCTCTTGTTTGCCCTTGTCTTACTTAGAAACGCGCTGCTGTGTCGTCATTTCCAGTTGGGCTTCAACGCATTTGGAGAATGCAACAGACTGCACGTGCAAGGTCGGCCTAGCTCCACTACAAATGTCAGCTTTAATTCAACACTCGGCACGGCGGCAAATCTCCGCTTCCACCATACAATAGAGAGACTATATAAAAACAATGAAAAACGTAAAATCAGATAGAAACATCATTCGACATTCTGTAAATCCGTTTAGCACTAGAATTAAAGCGGTAATGTTCTGGTCTCGCATTTGGGAGGACGTGGGTTCGAATCCCCGTCCGGCCATCCAGAGTTTAGTTTTCCATGGTTTCCCCAAATCACTCTAGGCGAATACCGGAATCGTTCATTCAATAGGTCATGGCCGAATTCCTACCCATTCCTTGCCCCAGTCCTTTCCCGCCTCTAAAGCAAAAAAAAAAAAAAAACCACACACACATTTCCTTGTGCCTCGTAAAATTGTCCATGTAACTGCAGCGCATATAATATTATATTATTTGCGCTTGTATTCCTTATTTAGGTCATTAAGAAAATTTTCTTAGCGACAAAATCCCCATGAAACGTAACAAATTTATTTGACGTTTCATACCAGCTTGTGAGACAAGTCGATTAATGGCCTGGCACTGTGAACACCAAATTTACTTTATTATGGGTTTTAAGGTTAATTATTTTGTTGTTTATTAATCAATTTGAAGTAAGAGCTTACAATCACGATTTTAAAGTGAAACTTTTATTTTATCGCCTCAAAGTTTTTCGTTCATCTATCGCATGTCGCATTACAGCCGGCCAGGCGCATGCGCGCAGGTATGACGTGACGTAGTACGGAGGCCTCATGTCCATTAACACTCACAAGGGGAAGTTTTCAGTGTGGAAATCTCAATCGTAGAACTAACAAGTCTGGGAAATAGTACGTCACCTCTGGTTTCTCGACCTAAAGCAGATCTGCCTGGTGGCCCTCCGTTTAAGAGAAATCGGAGATTAAAAAGTGCTTAAATTGTATGTAAATGAGACATTTTTGAACGGAAGACCGTTACTTTACAATGTCTATTTAGCCGTGCTCGTTGAGGCGGTGTGATCAGATACGGAGGTTCAAGGTTCGATCCCCCCACGCGCGAGGTTTTTTTTTCTATTTGTATTTTTTTATTGCTATTCTTTGTTGTAGCATTTAAAAATTGTTTGAACAAAGTCTACAAATTTTTTTATTTTCCTTTGACAAATACGCAAATATTAGGATGGTGCCACCGAATGTACGCATTTATGTCAGCCATGTGATGTGTATTTCTATCATCAGGTAAAAATACTAATAAAAATCTTAAAATTGCGCCGGAACTGTTGCAAGATAACCGCGCAATCTCTTCTCGTGAAGATGCTGTTAAGATATATTCTCTTATTCACCACAATTTGCGAGCGCCTGTATTTATGGACATGATAAAATATTCCTGGTATGGTTCAAAACTAACGATTAAAAGGCCAAAATTTGCAAATGTTAACGAAACCTGCTTTCCAAAATCAATAATAATATTGTATGTGACTGTGAAAACATATCCTTCATAAAATGTTCCTGGTGTGCACGTAATTTTTGTTTAAAAAGTTTTTATGATTTATACCATCCTAATATTTGCGTGTTTGTCAAAGTAAAATAAAAAATTTTGTAGATTTTGTTTTCAAACAAATTTTTAATGACACAAGATGGAATGGCAATAAAAAAAATAGAAAAAAATTTCGGGGTAGGTGGGATCGAACTCTGAACCCATCCCATCTGATCACTCCGCCTTAACAACTACGGCTAAATAGTCTTCCGTCAAAGAATTGCTCATTTACATACAATTTAAGCACGTTATTTAATCCCCGATTTCTCTTAAACCGAGGCCCACCAGGCAGAACTGCTTTACGGCGAGAAACCAGAGGTGACGTGCTATTTACCAGACTTGTTGGTTCTACGATTGCGATTTCCACATTGAAATCCTCTACTAGTCAGTTGAGATTTGTCTGGTGTCGACTACAGTTGAAGTGAAGCAGGTAATCGGCAACTGACGGGTGCTTTCTAATCTTCTCTTCGTAAAACAGGAAGTGTTATTTCTCCGTCCATCTATCGCATGTCGCATTACAGCGAGCCGCGGAGTGGGGATAAAGTGAAAGGCGCTTGGCAGAGAAGCCAAGGCCAATATGGCGGCGCCCCATAGCTCGCATCAGTTGACCGTTTAGCATTTACATTCTCACTTATTCGTGCGATTGTATTTATTATGTATTCCGTACTCTAATACATAGATTGAAATTAAAAATATATACTTGGATATCTTTTTACTATTAATTTCCCATTATTATTCCCATTTTCCCATTATAAAGTTAAGATTAAGAACGCAATTTAATACCCTAAATTGAATAATTTTCCGAAAATTTTCCGTTAAATGCTTAAAAAAGTTTCACTTGCTTCGTGGTTTCATAAAACCACACAGTTTTTTTATTGTTCTCCTGCAAACATAAATTTCTTCGAGTTATGAAAGCCGGGAGCATATCATGCTAGTATTGGAGCTAAGTCCTTGATGGATATCTGTGCAGGAAGCACTTGATATCATGCATAAGGGAGTGGCGAAATGTTCTTTTGTAGGTAAGGAAGTCTGAGAGTGAGTTAAATTACCGAGAGATTTGCTAAACAATTTATTTTTTTTTTTTTTTTTTTTAATTTATTGGCCTTTGGTCTTGCCGACCATACAGCCATCTTCTAGTTTTACAATTCCTATATACATTTCAGGCTTGTTATCTTTACTTACTTTTACAGCTTGATACTAAAGTTACATAATTCGTTGTAAGTTGACACATGTCTGTAATTGTGATTTACATTTATATAATGTTTAACTATATTTATTAACTAAATGGCTCTTAATTATATTTCCCTAAATATCTATATTAATGCCGTTTGAGCTTTTATATATAATAGGAAGTATACTTCCTCTCTTATTGTTATATTTATACAATTTAAAAGATTTAAACAAGGTTGGATTGTACATAGTTATTTACATAACAGAGGAGCTTAATTCGGTTAATACAGAATATACACAAGAGTGTTGGTGTTTAATACATTACAATTTGATGTTTGCTTCACTAAGGAAAATAGCAATCGCCTTGTATACATCTTGTCGATTTGAATTGAGCAGGACAGGTACGGAGACGGGAAGGGGAATTTTAATCTTTACCAGACTTGTGTATAGGTTTTTTGTGGGTAACAGGTTGCGGCTGCAGGCCAGGACTATGTGATTTATATCTGATATCTCTTCTTGGTCCTCCGGACAAAACGGGGAGTGTTCCACTCCGATTTTGAATAGGTGTTGAGGGTAACATCCATGTCCCAGTCTCATTCGAATAATAGATGTTTTATGCCTTTTACTTAGTGTGGAATTCCCGAACCATACTTTAGCTGGAATATTAGGTTGGATTTGTGAGTAATATTTTCCTCTTTCGCATTGTGTAGTAGCCCATGAATTGGACCAGATTCGAAAAGCCTCTTTTTTAATAATAGATATGAAATCTGTATGTGGAAGTTGAACGTATTGTATATCTTCCTCTATTGTGCTTGCCTTGGCTATGCGGTCGACTGTTTCATTATGCTGAATACAGGCATGCCCCTTTATCCATAACGTGTATCTCCTTATTCTCTGTCGAAGCTGTGTACATTAAGTTTAGTATCTCTAATAGAGGTTTGTTCAATCCGTTCCGCTGTTTTGAGTTCTCAAGTTTTTGCGCCACGCTTTTGGAATCTGTTAGAACCAGTATTTTGTTGTAGCGTTCTTTTCCGTAATTAATAGCTTCTCTAACAGCTAATGTTTCGGCCGTATATATCGATGTTTCAGCTGGTAAACGCACTCTCTTCGATTCGTGAAGGGAAGGACAGAAATAGGCATATCCGACTGCGTCCGTGGTTTTGGAACCGTCCGTATAGATTTGTACAAAATCTGGCCAGGTTTGTTTCAAAAAACTGTTTGTCATGGTATTTGCTGAGCTGCTTTTAGCGATCCAGTCTGGTAGGTAGAATATATTTGGTTTATATCTCAGGGTATTATAGTGAAATGAGAACAGGG